>JBBPTV010000045.1:0-71293 GCA_038094275.1 Tubosaeta brunneosetosa
GCGGCGGTTTTGTCGAACTTGTTCGTGCAGTTCTTCGACGCCGTGAGCGGGGCAGATAACGTCGACCTCATGCACGCACCTTGACCTCTGGGTGGTCTGGGGCAACCCCGTAACGGACGAGACCGTGTGGCGCCCAAAGACGGTCAAATACGTGTACTCTCAGCGACGTCTGGGACAGGTCCGTGTGGGGCACGAGCGACAGTAATCGCGAGGCCACGTAGAATGCGGATGGCCCACCACCAATGATGGCGAGCTTGGCTGGTGGCATCTTGGTGAGTCACGTGTGCCGCGATATCTACCCTAATCATCAAGCTTCAATGGATTCCATCGCTCGTTTATCCTCGCGCTGCGGTCAAACGAAAACTCACGACATGCTGATGGGTCTTGGACAGCCGTTGCATCTCGTTATGTGCCAGTCACCTGCAGACAGGATACAGTATTGATGTGGTGGGGGGGACATTGATTCAAACTCCCGTCAACCAACACAGATATTAGTCGCAATGGAAACAAGGTGGGTGTTTGTAAAGTCGTGCTCCTTTGAATCTGACAATGTCGCTACAGCTCTTTCAAGCGCTCCATCCAGCAGTGAACCCATGGGTTTGATGATATCTCGTACACTCAGTTCTTCATTCGTGTCACTGGACCCGCATATGCACGCCCTCTTTCTTTCATGCTGGGCAATAGGGTGAGCGAAACCAATACCGTATTTGCCTCGCCAACGAGAATACGAGGGAGAAAGATTCCCTTCCGGAATACGTTGCATCGACTACACCGACAGTAACGGTCATCGAGTCTGGTACGTAACTTCGTTCTATCGATGACAACTCGTATTGACGAGACGTAGTGCCTCGCTATCCCAGCAAATTCATAATATCATCCATAGGCCATGGCGGGGCTAAGACACATTGGGAGTTTACCACGATTCTCTTTTGTAGTCTTGACACAGGTTTATTATAGTACGTCACACAGTATAGCCAGCCTTCTCAATTGTAGTGGTAGAGTAAGTAGGAGTCCCTCCCCAGGACATCACAATAGGGTATAATGTTCTACGAGTTGAATGAAGATCTCCATCAGGTTCGCTGGATGTGGTGGATATGGATGATGTAGAAGAAACTTCATCGCCGCTACCAAAGACTGCGAACGTCAACATGGAGCCCGTACTAGACGGTGCTAACCTTTTACATCGATGGACGACTCAAGGCTTTTCACCTTGACTTCAGTGTCCCCAAAAGTCCACACCTAGTGATGGTCGCTTTTGGCACCACCATCACTTGGAAGTGTTCCTTTCCCCAGTGAACCTGAACCCGATGACGAATCACGCTTCACCATTGTCCCAAGAGTCGTAAAGGTCATGAAGCAGGTAAAAGGAAGGCAAACTTGAGCTTAACGATATCTAGCGGGATGTATGTCATCATAGATGCTGAGAAGGCTTACCGCGCTTGCAGTGTAAACGAGCCTAGCGCTTTCCGGCGTGTCTTTGTATTCCTGAGAGGCCCTTCAATGATGATCAGCTTACACGTGCAAGCGAAGGAGGTGTGATTCTGCGGAGTGGGACAGACAGCGCGTGCGGAATCAAAGTTACACCGCAGATAGGCTGGACGTTGTCGTGCATACCTGGATTCTGGTCTGCCCACATTGCCCAAAGACAGTCGAATATACGCATCCAGCCACAGCGAGGGCTGTGAGGAGGCCACGTAGAACGCGGTCGGCCCAACGCGAGCTTGGCTGGTGGCATCTTAGCTTGAACGCGTCCACCAAAATGCAGGCGACGCTGAGCGTTGCTGCGCTGAAGCGTGCGTCCTCGACACATTCGCTGCTCAGATACTCATTCAATAGAAAGCGTTCATCAGGGCCTTGATGTGTCTCTCGCGGTTTGGCGATGACCTCGTGCTACACGCAAACACTCAAAACTTGACCTTGAGCGCGACAAACTCGTCGCTCTCGGCGTACTGTCGTTTCACATATAAGAGGATGTTCTTTTCGAGGTATCGCGTGGGAGACGGCGTAAATGGAGCAGGTCCGTCGACTGTCATCGAGCCCGAGGACGTCAAAGGACAGTTGCTCGTCAAGGTGCGTTTCGCGTGCACTCGGGCTACTGGTATACGTGGATCAATCAAGCACTAGACATTGTTGTCCATATTCAAGCACAGAACCCTCGAAAAGACAGTGGAACGGTGTGAGTTGATCGTCATAGAAGGGCCAATCGGCGATCAATCTCAGGAAGACGAGGACACACTGGAAAGCAGGCTCATTGTACGCTTGCACTGCAAGCACGGTATGTTCAGCTTTTCGGCATCTGCGGAGACGTGCATATGTATCCCGCTAGGTATCATTAAAACTCATCGTTTACCTCTTCTTCTACCTACTTCTCTCCTTTCCCCCGGTGAACCGGATCCCGAAGACGAATCACGCCTCACCATTGGCCCGAGAGCTGTAAAGGACATCACAGAGCACTTCCCAAGTGGTCGTGGTGCCAAAAGCGACCCTCAGTTGGTGTGGACTTTTGGAGACACCGAAGTCGAGGTGAAAAGCCTTGAGTCGTCCATCGATGCAAAAGGTCAGCACCGTCCACGGGTTCCATGTGAATATTCGTAATCTGCTCCAAGGAAGAGCACAGCTAGCTACAGAGCTCACTATCAGTGTCGAGGAGTTTGATGTCTACGAAGTTGTCGAGCCACCCATTACCATTGGCTTCCATCTACGAGAGTTCAATGTGTGTCTTTACCTTGTCGTGGTTTGCGTCGTTGCTAACTCCGTTTCAGGCTACAATTGCGTTTGCAGAAGCTATGGCTTCAGCGCTGGAACTCCGTTTTACGCACCCTGCTGCACCGCTCTTCATCGAGATCGAAGGCGACGAGTCAGACGGACTTTTTGTGATATCTACGTCACAGCTTCAAACGACGTTCGGTTCGAACGCCAACGCACGCAGTTCGTCTACACCTCAACCACAACGATTGGGTGGACAGAAGAGACCGTACCCAGGCAACGAAGCACAACGACTTACAGGGTCAGACAGGGGGAGAAGCGAAACGCCACGCGTAGAAAAGGTCAAGAGATCGATGAAAGCAGCACACAGGATGGAAGTGGCTTCGTCAAAGAGTATGAGTCGGGAAAGCTCAATGGCGACCAAAGACGAACACTTGATGCCGCCGCCTCCCATCCCCAACCCTATCTGGTCGCAAGGAAGCCGTCCCTTTGATTTCCGTCCTTCGCAGAACGAGAATTTTGGTGCCATGGACGACTTTTATGCAGATGGTGTCGGCGACGATGGGACCGTCGATAGACGCGCTGGAGGTTCCAACGTCATAAGCGGGGGTGAAAACTCACGTCGGAGAGATTCCTTCTTTTCTCCCCATTCGTCACAAGTTGTTCCAGCACCAGCTCCATCAACACGCGAGCGACCACGGACACAAACTCAACGTGCCCAAACTCCGTTATTTTTTCCACTATCACAACTTTCTCAACAAAGCGGACGGGCTATTATAGGGTCGGGACTGGGCGTGGAGTACATGAATCCACAGGAACTAGAGGACATGTTGGAGGGAGACGGGGAAGAGGTTGGAATTGACATCACGGACCCGGGGGCGGATGGAGGGAGAGAAGATAGAGAAAGCCTGGAACTGTTTGAAGATGAGTTTGGGCCGACACAAGAGGGAAACAAAGATGGTCGGAAGGTATGCGGTTTTGGTCCTCGCTCGCAATCTGAGTGTAATCCAAGAGAAACCCATAGGTGTTCCAGCCGTTGTTTGAAGATTGATAACAAGCGAGCAGTCTTGATCATATCAGCATGCACGACGAGCACGTTCAAGTTGGTAAGCGTTGGTAGCTGATGGTAGTCGATGGTATGATGCCACCTCGGATTCACTGATCATCGCTCATGATCGGACAACATAACAAATTTCCCCTAATCATTAGAACCTTAAGTACCAACAGTAATGACAACCAAACTCTTCTAACATGGGGAGTTATCTGGTCCATAAAAAGAAGGCTGGCAAAGTAAAAACACGCACACCTACTCGAACACAACAACTGAGGTACAAAATAAATCCGACCTGCCTGGCTCGAACAGGCGACCTCAAGATTATTTTATCCATTACAGTCTCGCGCTCTTCCAACTGAGCTAAGGTCGGTTGCTTGGGCTATAAGTTAACGAATAGACATGCTGTAACTGGGGGCTTCCACACAAACAAGACCAAATCCGCGCCAGCATCGACGTACATGTGTGTTCAATACCGTGCCGGACGCACTCATCTTTTGAAGCCTGGCGCAATGGCCCGTGTACACCGCGTCGCCGTCTGCGCCACTGGATTCATCATCATTTACTTGCTTGCCTCCTTCGCCGTCCTCCCCCTCCCATTCCTCGATCCAGACGTAGTTGCCCTGCTTCTACCGGTGGTGCGTATCCTGCTCTTTTTCTGACTGCACCGAATACCGAGGGCCTGAACTACACACCCCTCTTGCGCGTGCTTTTCTGCTGTTCACACTTGGTCCGAAGATGGACGCTAACGCCGCGCTGATACTAGATTCCATGGTGGTTGCTCGTTTCATTTGGCGCTTATTCTCTCGCTTCCCTCGGTTGGGGCTTGTTCACATTTCAAGATTGCCCAGACGCGTATCACGAGTTGCTCAAGGTGAGACTTGGCCTTCGCCCTCGGAATTTCGACTCATAACCTGTACCTTCCGATGGTGCTGGCTCCTCCAGGAAATCAACGAGGCAAAAATCGGTTTGAGAGCGAAAGGTATTACGGTGGACTAGCTGAATTCGTTATGTACTAGTTGGCACGGACCAAATTTCTAGATGGTATATGTATGTCCTGGAATTAATGCAACTGTTCCATCATATAGTTCATTCTCTCACTGCACCCGAGTTCAATAGTTTTCTTTGCCTGCGAGATGGCTGTTCGTACTACCCATATAGTAATCGGAATTGGGATATGCGACAGGTATAATGATGTCCAAGAATGTACACTAGCAATATGATGAGTCCAGACACATGGACCCACTGTTACATCAATTCCCTCAATTGCGTACGTGCAGCCTGCAACCTCTTCATTTTCTCCTGCACCTCCTGACGCTCTGTAACAACGCTGATATTCTGCTCCAGCATGCGTCCGCATCGATCCGGGCCATCTGGCCCAGTGACATGGAGTCCTTGTCGGAGCGCATTATCGATTCCATGCTGTACACCAAGTACGATTTCGTGGTCGATAGCCATCGGAACCATATCGGCAAAACGTTTGTACGCGACTATCGTACGCCGTCAGATCGTGTACACTCCACAGCTGTGGGTAGGATTTTACCTTGAAAGTATGCCCGAACACTTGCCATGATGTTGAGAGCAGGTTCCATAGGATCCGGGGGAAGTAACCTGGGAAGGTCAGTCGCTTGGACAGACAAGCCGACTTCATTTAGGCCGGAGAGGGCCTTGTTGACCAACGCTTCAAATTCGCTGCTAGATCGCTTGTCCTTTCGTACGAGTTGCAGCTTGGCCATCAAACTATTGTCATCTCGGGCGTCCCTGTAGTAGGTCAAAAACTTGTCCTTGTAGCTGGAAAAGTAGTGGGTGTTGAGCGTTGTCGGGTTTCCCTCGATTTCGAGCAACCATTGTATCTTCTCTTTTGTTCGATGAGCGGCTTTGTCGAGGTGATCGTTCACGACCATCCTATGGAATGTCGAATCTCGATAGTAAAAGTAAGGAATAAATCACTCACAAAATAGCCCGTCTCGCATTCCCGTTGCCCATCTGCGCAAAGTGGCGTTCGACGAGTCTCTCGAGATCGACCCTCAGGGCCGCATAAACATGATCGAAGAGAACCAACGCTGGCCCGTTCCACTTTTGCGTGAACTCCTTGATATAGGCGCATTGTATTACGAATGGATAATGGTCGGGGAGCTGTCGCGTCCGGGCGCTGTTCAAGGTTTTATCAAAATGTGCTATTAAAGCCTGCACCAAGAAAGCTTACTTTTGCGCCCGCGTTAGGACTTCGTCGATATATATCTTTGGGCCAGTGTGGTACTTCTCTGGCACGCCGCTATCGCCATCCTCGTCCGCCAGAAATTTAGGCGCTGCGAGTTCCTTATCCGCCCTCTTTTCGCAGGGTACGAAATTAGGGCACGTGCCCCGTATGGCGACTTTGAAGGCTTCTTGATATGGACGAATAGTCTGAAGTAGCCCATCTTTTTCAGGAGTGCCCTCGACACGGTGACCTAGGTCTTGGACAAACTTCTCCAGAAGCTGCAAGACTTCATTGACGGGGTCTGCAGACGGAGCTCTGGGGAGACTATTCAACTTCTCTTCCGTATTCTGAATCGCGTTCATCAATTCTTCTTGAATTTTTGGAAGCCTTGTTGATTCGTGAGCAAATGAAGATCACATTGGAGAATAATCTGTTTACCTCTTTGTGATTAGCTCCGACAAAATGATGCTCAACCTTTCTGTCAAAAACCGGGTCCTGAGGAATCGCTGGTACTGTTGTTCAAGGCTAGACCATGGCTGCTTTGAGCTGAACCACTCATCCTCTTGCCGGCGTGCCCCTTCCCACGTGATTCCTTTTGAGACATCCTGCGAGGAAGGTTGCTTCACGCAGTACCAGTTGTTGACCAGGGGTTCGGTTTCGTTTCGAAGGATCTTTAACCATGCCGATTCTTCGCCAATGGGAATGCGATCAGGTTTGGTCAGAACACCTGGTCGAAGCGTAGGTCAATTGAGGCGGTAGAAGCGTGTTGGCAAGGGAGACTCACCGACGGTTCGCTTCCCTTCAGGGTCGTATTGCTTTGCGATGTGGTGTGCACCCTGATTTTCGAAGTCGGCTGACAGATATTATCAAACCTCAAAAATCCAGAGGGGGAAAAAACTGGCCACCCACTCTCGCATGCAACAGTGAGTAGAATGACACAACTCGGCTTCTCTATGTATGAAGTGACCAGCGACTTGACGAGGTCGATGTCACGCTCGTCGCCTCCTCTTCCGACACTAGCAATGAGACCGGGGAGGTCTACGAAGGAGAGATCAATGAGTTGCGGTCCGCTAATCTCCAGCGAAACATAGTTTTTTGAAAAGGACACTTCATTTTCCTCAGGTAGGTCATCTTGATGTAGGTACTTTTTATGATCCTGCGATGGATTGAGGATGGCTCGCTGTGCACGACGAATGCGATCCTCGACCAAGGACTTGGAGGTGATAGTGTCGCCAAACGAAATAATTTTGACGTCAATGGGTACACCGCTAGCATCGGTGCCAAAATGGAGCTTGACAGAACACTTCCATGGCGAATCTGAATACGATAGCTTGCACTCTGTTGGACATCTGTAGGGAGGTTAGCATGTACTGGAAACAAAGACGACATCTTACCTAGTGCAGGTTCCAGATGATCGTGGCAGCGTGATGCCACAGATGGATTCGATCAAAGAAGATTTTCCGGCACTCTGGTTTCCGATGACCGCGATCATGGGTAGGTCGATATCGGTTTGCACACTGTGAACGACGTTTCATGAACAAGGTAATGCGATGAAGAAAAAACTGTACCCAGTATCACGCAGACGATTGATTAACTGAAGCATCTCTTTGCGACTCCCAGCATTATCGTGGCCGGCGAGGCCTACGGCCACCTCGTCATTTTGATTGTCGACAGTACTAGTGGGGGAGCGAGTCTCAGTACTGGGAAGTTCAAGAGAGTCGGAGGAATTCGCGGTAAACATGGAGGAAGCGGACAGAGTGTTGCTAGCCCTGGCGCGGCCCCTCCACGAAGCAATAGGAGTGTTTACAGTCATGGCGGTGAGGTTATGGCCATTGGGAGGGGTTTATATGCGCATGCGACGCGAGCCACGGCTCGATTTCGTCGGACGAAGCATCCACAGCAACACAGCAACTTTGGCTGCGTCGCCCACATTGGTTGCCACCTGCTCCACGGCCTTGTTCCAGAGAAGCCTCTTGAAGTATTTCTTGAATGTATCCGCCGTTTCATACCTAATACCGTTCGCGGCAGGCAAACGATAACCTGGCAACCTTCTCATGATACGGCGGCGCAGATCGAATTTGAAGCTGTGGCACGACCCGCTAATGAACTCGCTAGTTCCTGGACCTTTAGGTTCAGGTTGTTATGGGGGGGAGAGTACGTAAACGCTTATGTCAAAACCCCATTTTTACCCACGCTCGAGTGTGTGAACTTTTAGCGTCAGACAGAGGGTTTGGTAGTTTCCGTTCGACAACAGCCTTTTGTCGTCATGCAATGCAATGGGACTGTTGATGTTTAACTGAGAATCCTTTATGATACGACTGTACCTATGTAAATTTGGGTATTCGAATGGACTAATCGATGGCCAAGGGTCCAGGAACCGCCCGAAGGGCTTGATATAGTAAACTTACGGAAGCTTAGTAAGCTTCACGAAAATTCTGACAGTGGCTCTCCCCGGCTCATAGTATCATGGAACCCCCTCCCGCGTTGGATTCCGATGAAGTTGTTCATCGGGTGAAACGTTTCAAGGTCAGGTCGACCGACCGTCTCATTCACGGCGCTGAAGGTTGTGTCCATAGTACCAATCTTACGCCGAGTCATTGAAAGATGTCCACCTCCCATCCGCACTCGACCTCACAAAGTTTGACCAAGATATAGCGGTACTTGCTCTTATTCTATTTCTATAACATGCTCAGACACTATGCGCATTCTCTAGGACAACGAGTCACACTTTTATACTTCCCTGCAGCAATGGAGACAGCTCAATCTCTCCCCGTCGTTCGTCCGATTCGCCAACAAGGCTGACCCGCTTTCCCTTTCCATGCCGCTCCTCTTGCATAACTGGAAAGATGTTGTTGAGTTATGGATGTCCGCAGTGGATGGTGCCGATGACGAATCATTACGTGCTCTTCTCGAGTAGGCCGTTCTCATTTATTTGTGCATCCGTACTCATTCGCAACTATAGTCTTCTCCAAAAGCTTGCTCATGACCTTCGCACAACCTTATCACCTGCCTATGGCGATTTATTAGCGACGCTCCTACGCTTTCTTCCCCGTTCTATTGCAACTCCTGCGTTGACTACGCTGTTAGCCACATTATCGGCGCTTTTCAGGTATCTTCTTGTGCCATCTATACACTTGGACCTTTTACAGCAAACCTGGTCTTCCTTCCGCGCCATCCTACCTCGCTGTGCCGCCGAGGTCCAGCGTGCCGCCGCCGAAGTCTGGGCGTCCGTACTTCGCCGTTTGAAGGCTTCTGCTCGGGAAAAGGCAGTTCTCCTCATGGTCGGTAATCTCGATGGCGTAGAAACTGCCGGTGCTTGGATGCTTGTTTTTGCCTGCAAGGTTGGAGTTCGTCGTATCGCTTCCTGTATACTGATCGCGCTCTTTGTCATTAGTCTGTCGCTTCCACCCTTCACACGACCTCCCCTTCAATAATTGCACCAGTAATCGACTACTATCTGAGCTGCGAGACGCCTGGTCTGCTTTACACACTTCTACGGCGCACGCTCACGTCCATCATCCACCATTGCAAAGGTGCTGAACAATTTTGTCCTGTGGCCGATCTACTTGTAGCTCGATTTTCGACGGTCGTCTGTCAATCACTATCAAGCGATATGGAGGTTGAACGCCTCCGCCGTACATTGCAGATAACAAGTGTTATTTGCAGTGTCCGTCAAGGGACCCGACTTTCCGGTAAGTTCTTTGTCTCTCTGTTCCCCAGGTGTCAATCACATTCTGTAAGCATCGCAGTTATCGCAGCTGGCGTCTGCACTACCGAACATGCAAATCCACCCCGTTATCGAGACCGCTCTTCTCGAATTCTCAGTTGCGGTATTCATAGCCGGAGACATGTCCATATCTACGGGCGTTGGCCGCACTTTCATCGCGGAGGCTCTTAAAGTGCCCAAATTTGGCGCATTGCTTCTTGGCACACTTGCTGAGTTGTCTTGGGGAGGATGGAAACTCGTCGGTCTGCCTGCCTTGATCAGGTCTGCTGGTGAACTTCTTGTTACAGAGCCAAAACAAACGTTGCGCCTGTTCGCAAGCCTTCAACACTCCGATAAGCTTGGTGACGTGGATATTGTGTGGAGGCGTTCCATCGATGTTTGGGTTTCTGAGCGATTATCGCACTGGGAGCTCAGCCCAAATGGTATCGATGAGTTGCGCAATCTTCTATCGCTATCGACATACGTCCAGAAGATGCCAGAGTTACTGGCCGAGATAGTCCAACGAATGTTAGATGCACCTGACCCGAGGGAGTCGTGGAAAGCATCCCACGCAAACGCGGCTTGGGTTCTGTGGGCATGTATGCATGCCCTTACAGTCTGCAAGGATGATTCATGGAAGCATCAGGTTGACTTAGCGAGGTGGACTAGGACGGTCGTGCAGCGTTGGTCGTGGTCCCAATGTGCATTGAATGGTTTGGCGGACATTGCTCAATCTAGGTAAAATTTGGATTTCCTCTCCAAGGAGAACGTACTGACGTTGATTCTCACCAGTCCATCGATACCTGACGCCCTGACATTCTCGGAACTCTACCTACATTTGCGGACCTGTATTATGTCTCATTCGCGGTCGTTACGTTTGAGCGCGCTCAAAATTCTTGCCTCGAAGCTAGTGAAGTTATCGCCCGGGGAACATGACGCACTGAAGCGGTGTTTGCAAGGCGAGGAGGTTTCCTTGGATGTTCAAGGTGTGCGCGAAAGGGTGCTGCGAATTGGTCGCATTGAACAAGTGATCAAGGATGACGAGCCCCTGGCTACTGAGCTTTGCATACGATGGTTAATTTGTAGGTGTTTATCTCGTCCTTGTTCGAACACCCCTGAGCGTTTCTATGTAGCTCAATTGAAGGTTAATCTGCGACCTCTGTGGTCACCAGCCGCGGAGGCACTTTCTTCCCTCGCCAAGCGATCTGGTGATACCGTTTGGGCATGTCTCTTTGATGAATTACGGGCTGTTGCTTGTGTGACCGAGGCTGATGAACTTCCTGAGTGGTTGAGCAAGAACTACGAGCAGAATATCAAGGACAACTCTTGGGAAGAAGAACGGACGTGGAGGGATGGCACTGCACACAGAATATGCAACGTGATTGCAAGTTGGTTGGATTATGAGTACGACATGAAAGTTATCCTTGTGAGTCCAGAGGTTCAGATTGACTGACCAATTTCTGAAGTTGCTCTTTTCCCCACAGGATCAGAAACCGGTTGACCGGGTTGACCCTGTTTCCTTTGAGACACAGTTGCTTTCGACTCTTGGGCAATGCAACTCACTTGTGGAGAAGCACAACCGCGAGCTGGTTCCATTTTTCCTATCGATAGCGGTGGACAGTGATACGGTTCCGAATCTTCCACGCTACAAATTGAATGCGTGGCTTACGCTGTTCAGCAAGATTACCAACCCGAAGGCGCTCTACTCTACAGAGACCCTCTTCTCCCTCTACCGCAGCCTTTTATCGCATCCAGACCGCACATTGCAAACGCTGGCACTTCGCTGTGTGTTTACATACAAGACTCCCAGTCTTATGAGGCATGAGGAGACACTTCGGCATTTCCTGGACGACGCGTTGTGGCGGGATGAACTGGCCCGTCTTGACCTACTTTCCCTGAACGCCACAGATCGACCCATGTTTATCGACACCTTAATTCGTCTAATGTTTGGTACCATGCTCGAGAAGAAGGGACGCATTAGAGGAGCAGATCGTAGAGTTGCGGTGCTCAGCACGTTGGCTACGTGCTCGGAAGACGAACTTGGACTGCTCGTGGACTTGATGTTAAAACCCATGGGTTCAAGTAGTTGGGGCTCCCATGACGGGACGTTCAAGTTGACGACGGTACCTCCCTGTGTGCCTTTTAAGCAACAGGTTGGATTCTTGAACCTCTTAGGCGAAGTGTTGAAGTACCTTGGACCGAAAATGGTGACACATTGGCCTGCTCTTCTTGGTACCGTTCTGAACCTCAGCGCATCCGCACAAACCCGACTGGGTGTGTCGAAGCAAACTGAGGCAACAGAAAGGGCCGTTAGCGAGGTTCGAGGCCAAGCGGAGGAGGATCGAGATGATATGGATGTCGAAGCCGATGCACATGTGGACGAGGGTTCCTTGGCCAGGACGATACGCACCATTCGACAACTGGGGCTTCGACGGCTCGCAGACTTTTTCTGTGACCCCTTTTCGTTCGACTATTCCCCTTACCTGCGGGCATCCTTTGGCGCCATCTTTTCGCCGCGACTTGCTCTCTTCGACCAAGAGAACACCCAAGCTCCCTCAGCCCTCTTCGACGTGTTTTACTTGTGGGCCTCACGGCCTGAGTATGCCCGCTATTTGGTGGATTATGATGATCGTGTTTTGCCCAAAATATTGGATTGCTTGGTCGCTGCTAACGTCAAGCCTGCCGTCTTGACGCGCGTCTTTGATATTGTCGATTGTTTGCTTACCTCGGAAGATGCTCTGATCACAGAAAGTATTGTGAAGCCCCATCTCTCGATTCTTCTCAAGAGTCTTATGATGCTCGTTGAGCGGACCAAAAGTGATCAGCACTTGTCTACTCCTATCGCTCAGCGTCAACTCAGCGTGCTGTCACGATTAGGACACCACGTCACTGATCCTGCCCAGGCGTCCATTCTCGTGCGCTTGCTTTCGCCGCTATTGCGCAAACCAGGGAGAGTGGTTCCCGAAAAAACCAAGGTTGACTTGTTGACGATCTTGAGCAATCTATTCGCGCTCGTACCCGAGTTATCAGATCCCGTATCACCCGCGTTTGCAACCGTCTACGAACTGATTTCACACTTGTTCCTCACATTGCGCTCTAGCAACGCTCGGACCATCCTCACTTTGACATTCAACCAACTAGCCCTTGTCCACCGAAGTCTTCAAAACCTTTCCTCGCTCCTGGAGTCTCTCAATGCTTACTCTACGAGACGGATAAATGAACCCGATTTCGACCGCCGACTGAAGGCATTCACGACGCTTAACGAGGAGCACTACCTCACCCTATCTGCTCGCGGTTGGTTGCCAGTGTTGTACAACGCTCTGTACTTTATTCAGGACCCAGACGAACTCGCGATTCGTAGTAACGCTGCGTTTACCCTCCGCCGTTTTGTCGGGATCATTGCATCCGATGCACCTCTCATAGCAGAAACCGAACCTATCTTCATTCGTACTGTCCTCCCCACACTCAAGCGTACGCTAAGATGCAAGCCAGAGCTTGTCCGTGCCGAGGCCCTCGGCGTCATTGCAGATGCCGTGCAAAAATGTGAACGCATTGGATCGCTTCAAGATATGCGACCTTTACTTGCAGGTGGTGACGACGAAGCAAGTTTTTTCACAAACATCCACCATATCCAGATCCACCGACGGACGAGGGCCCTTAGGCGACTTGGCGAACAATGCGAGAAAGGATACTTACGCGGCAGGAACCTAATGGAGATCTTTGTTCCACTCGTGGAGCATTACATTGTCTCTACGGTATCGCTAGACCATTTATTGGTGGCTGAGGCGATCAGTACGCTAGGTCGAATTGCGAAACAACTCTCCTGGTCGGGGTATTTCAACCTGGTTCAAAAATATGTTCGGAGTTCCAAGGACAAAGGCGAGGCCGTCCGCGTGAACGTACGCACGCTGGTTGCTCTTCTCGAAAACTTTCATTTCTCGATGGAGGAAGTAGTTCAAGAGACGGACGCGGATGCCATCGTTGACGGGGACGTGCTAGAAGACGAGGAGGCTACGACTAACACCCTACCCGTCCCTCCCTCTGCGGAAATCAAGAAAATATCCGACGCAGTGAACGTGCGTCTCCTCCCGGCGTTGCTTGGCTACCTGGAAAATCGGGACGAGAACGAGGATACCCTCCGCATACCTATTGCGCTTGGGATCGTGAAAATCGCATTACACCTCCCGGCTAACGAGAAAGAAGCGCAAATTAGGAAACTACTGACTGTGTTGAGTCAGGTGCTGCGCAGCCGATCTCAAGAGACACGCGACCTAGTTCGCGAGACGCTATGTCGCATTGTTGTCACGTTGGATCCTGTTTATCTGGCACTGACCCTGCGCGAGCTCCGAGCGGCACTTGTTCGTGGCCCCCAGCTCCATGTGCTCGCCTACGTTACCCATGCATTGTTGACCCATGTCACCTCACCTGATCGCTCCCATGCCGTATTCGACTATCTTGATGGGTGTATCGATAGCATCGCCCACATTGCCTCCGAAGTCGTGTTTGGCGAATCGGGCAAGGACGTCCAGCACGACGGGTTCAAGACCAAGATGCGCGAGGTCAAGGGGAGTGCGTCGCGGGGACTAGACTGCTTTGCGCTTTCTGCCCGTTATGTGTCGCCGGATCAGATCAGCGCGCTGTTGTTACCCCTTCGGTCCGTGATGGAGGTGACGAATTCGGTCAAGTCGATGCAACAAGTAGATGAGGTGCTTCGGCGGATGGCTGGCGGTCTCAACTCGAATGCGCGTCTGAATCCGCCAGAGTTGCTGGTGTTGTGTCATACACTCATCAGCCAGAACGCAAAGTTTTTGCAAGAAGCAGAAAGGACAACCCCCCCAACGAAAGGCAAGCAGAAGGACGAATATGTTGTACAGACGAAGCGAAAGATCGCGGTCGACAATAACCATTATGCGCACAACTCGTATCGGTATGTCCGTATCCATGTGTGCGCTTCCATGATGACAACGTATTTTTATATCTAGTTTCGTCGTGTTTGGACTCGATTTGTTCACGACAGCTTACCGGCGATCGCGGTTTGATTTGCATGATCCAAAGCTGCTAGCAAGACTAGAACCACATGTGAATTTGATCGGAAACACGCTGTATGCTGAGTCGGAAGCTGTCATCATTGCTGCTCTCAAAGCCTCGCCGTGTATCCTGCAATGTCCCTTGAAAGCTGTCGCCTCGTCAGCGCCCCTTATGTCCCGCCAAATTCTTGCCATCATCCGTTCTGTCGGAAGTGCTGAGTCCGAGGTGGCTCAAACAGCCTTCAAGTCGCTCGCGATAATCTTACGTGAATGTCCAACCTCGAATATCAAGGAAGAAGATCTCATATTTCTTCTCGAGCTACTCGCGCCCGACCTCGAGGAACCAAGTCGACAAACGAGTGTGTTCACATTGCTCCGGGCGATTATTGCGCGTAAGCTAGTTGTGCCCGAGTTATACGATGTCATGACGATGGTGTCGTCCATCCTCGTCACATCGCAGTCGGCCCACACGCGTGAATCTGCACGATCGCTCCTCCTCCATTTCTTGCTTGATTACCCACAGGGCGCGGCTCGTCTCCAAACGACTCTTACGTTTTTCGCCCGAAACCTCTCTTACGAACATGCGTCTGGGCGATCGAGCGTGCTGGAGCTGCTGCGCGCGTTCGTTACTAAATTTGACATGGGCCTGATGGCGAAGTACACTGAGATGCTGTTCGTGGCGTTGGTGTTATGCATCGCCAACGATACAGAGAAGGCCTGTCGCCAGGCTGCCGCAGGCGTAATCCAGGTCCTGGTGCGGCGGCTGCAGGAAGAACAGACCCAGCTGCTCCAACAGGGCATAATTGGCCATTTACATGCATGGGCGGTACAGAAGGAAAAAGGAGCATTGCGGAGTGTTGCGGTGCAGGTGTACGGGTTCGTCGTGGATGCGTTGCAACGTGCGTCGGCGCCCTTTCTCGATGTAATCTTGGAGGACCTTGGCAGTATCGCGAAAAGCAGTAGTGCATTGCTTGCTGGGGAAGCACTGGAAGACGAGGCAGCCGAGACAGATGCGGACAAAGAGGAAGGTTTGGATGGGGAGTGGTATACGGCGTACCAAACGCTACAAGGGCTAGTCAAGGTGTTGCAAGTGTTTCCGGAGGCAACGACGGGGCCGGGCAAGGTACCATGGGTGGCGATCGTTCAGCTGCTAGCGTTTCCGCATGCTTGGGTGCGAAGCGCTGCATGTCGATTACTTGGGAGCCTTTTTGCGGCGTCCACGACGGCCGTGGTGCGAGAGTCAACGGACGCGGGTGCAGACGCGGAGCAAGTGTTGACGCACGACGGCATGAGGAACGTGGCGAACAAGCTATGCGCGTTGCTCAAGAGCCCGAATGTGGAGACAAGCGTGGCGTTGCAGGCGGTGAAGAATTTGTTTTTTGCCGGAAAATGGTTCGTCGCGCGCGGGTTGTCCGAAGACCATGTCGAAACGGGTCAGGTGGGTAAGGGTGATAACGACTACGGAGACGATCAAGATGTGGAGGGAGAGGCTGTTGACGATAGAGGACTGGCGGACGCCCTTCCTTGGCTGTTCTCTAAACTTTCATATCAAGCGCGATCGGCACAGATTGCGCGACGAAACAAATCAACTGCACCGGTGTGTATGAGCCTTTTCTTTCTAGGCCAGCATTCGCTCACACGCTGGTACGACAGGCCAATTGGGCTCTCTCACCGTTATCCACCTTGCGTTTCTTTGCTGCGATGTCGACACACATGGAGCCAACACAACTGGTGCGATTCTTGCCACATATACTTACGCCCGTCTACCGCATCACCGAAGAGGACACAATCCGCGATTCTGGGATGGGTACGTCATGTGCACTCCATTCCATCGATCATGCGCTGAACCTGGGTATCTTGTAACAACAACTAGATGAGCTCAAGACGATCGCGGTTGAGTTGCAAGACCTTGTACAGGCAAAAGTGGGTACGACAGCGTTTGCGGAGGTGTACAGCCGGATTCGACAGGGTGCTGTGCGTGTCCAGCAGGAAAGACGCGCGGCGAGGGTGACCCAGGTACGTCGTTTGCATTCACATCCTGTTCGAATCGATGCTACGTGCTTTTTTTGGTGTGCAGGCGACGACAAATCCCGAGGGCGCTGCGAAGCGCAAAGTGATGCGAAATATGATGAAGAAGGAGAGTAGGAAGCGGAAGAACAGGGCATTCGCGTGCGTGTTTTTCATCCGTTTTCTTAGAAGTCGGTTGAACCGACATGCTTTGTCTTTAGTGAAAGCAGAGGTCGTGCCAAAAGGCGGCGGGAGGCGTAAGCGGATGGTGCCTTGGTCTCCTGAAGGGTGTTATTTCTGGGTGTCTTTGACTCTCCCCCGCTACATCGGTTAAGTTTAGTCACTGAAGCTGCCTCTCACTTGTATGCTCAGTGCGTGAGGATAACGCCTGTGACCTTGACGAGGCCACTGAGCTGTCTCTGAGCGCTTTGGGACTCTTGTCTCCCTGGAAATCGATGATCTTTCGCACTAGCCCTGTGTCTTCGAGGAGTAGTAATTAGTAATTGTTGTTAGGCGTTTCCTAATTAGATTTTCTCACCATGCCTTGCCGATAGTCGTGACTGCATGGCAGCCTCCAAGTCCTTCCGAGTTTTCATTCACGCCAACGTAGCCCACCCCTCACGAGTACTGAAACCAGGATTCCATCGTCCATTTTCAACTGGATTTGGCAAGGCCGGTGATACCCCAAGGCCGAGAAAACTCGCACTTTCAAGTCCATGGATCCTCTACCCAGCAACAGCACTGTTACTCACGGGCATAGGTTATATTGCATATGAAAATTGTCAGCCATTCAGGCATTCATGGTTGGCCGTTGTGCGCTGTTCCCGGATAGCTCGTACGTTGTCCTTACTATTCTTGGCGCCGGAAATGCTGTAAATGCTCTTCACGCAGGTGCTGCCATCGCAGGAGCGATTGATTACAAGTACACGTTTGCTCACACTTACCTATCTGAAGAGGAAAGGCAACACGCATATTCGGAGTGCCATACGCGCAGCGCAAAGAGGGTCCTCAAGGCACTTCTCGCAAACGGAGGTGCGGGTGATTTCTATAAACAGAAAATCAAGTTCATTCCGACGACTATCATGCTTTAGGTGTGTTTATAAAGTTGGGGCAACACATGTCCTCGTTGTACGTTCGTACATGTCGTCTGGTTGTGGCACAGTACTATTCCATGTGGTTTGTAGAGTGGTACTGCCGAAAGAGTGGACAAGCACCATGCGACCATTGCAGGACAAATGTGACCCGACTCCCTATAAAGACATCGAGGCCCTCTTCCTATCTGACATAGGAAGACCCATTCCGGAACTCTTTGATGACTTTGACCCTGTCCCAATCGGAGTGGCAAGTTTGGCTCAAGTTCACGTCGGCACGCACAAAGAGTCAGGAAAGAAAGTTGCGATCAAGGTAGGAACCATGTCTTGGATGGGTGTTGCGCTCGGAGTTGATGATGCAAATTAGTTGCAACATCCCCACCTTGCCGAGTTCTGTGATATTGATATGGAGATGGTCGAGGTTACATTAGGTTCTCCCATTCCATTTCCTTTTTGCACACACACGATAATCCGTATTTTATAGGATCCATCAAGTATTGGTTCCCGGATTTTGAATTCACGTGGCTCAGCGAAGAAATGCGCGAAAACCTCCCAAAGGAGATGGATTTCGTTCACGAAGCATCGAATGCGAGGCGCGCCATGGCTGACTTTCACGACGTTTCCACGTCACTTTACATCCCTCAAGTCATTTCGGCCACGAAGCGAGTGTTGATCATGGAGTTTATACAAGGCGCACGCGTCGACGATCTAGGCTATTTGGCAGGACAGGGAATCGACAGAAACAAGGTGGCACTAGAGCTTACTAGAGTATTCAGCCGAATGGTTTTCTTGAACGGCTACTTTCATGCGGTCAGGAACGCACCCTTGTCGAACGCCATGTCTGCTGATAATACTATAGGATCCGCATCCGGGTAATCTGTTGATCAGACGTGCCCCGTCCACCTCTCGTTCGCCCTACAATTTCGAGATCGTGCTTCTGGATCACGGATTGTATTTTGATCTTGATCCGGAACTGCGTATCAATTACAGCAAACTCTGGTTAACTCTCATTGAGAGGGCATCCCCTGAAACGCGGGCTGCCCGTCGCAAATACGCCGAGTTGGTCGGCAATATCACTCCTGAACTCGTGCGTGCAGTCGGTCCTGCCTGTGAGCCTGAAGGTGACGAATCTCCAGTATCCAGTATTCGAGGCTGCGATTACAGGTCGCGCGGCATTGGAAGGAACGTGGGACGACGAACCTTCTGCAGGGACATTCAAGCGAGCTTCCGGTATGATTGATATGCTTCCCCAAACGATAGAAGAAATGGAAGCGATCAGAGATGCGGTCGTTAATCGCGAGGGGTTACTCATCTCTGTGTTGGATGTTCTCCGCAGAGTCCCTAGAAGGGTGTTGATGGTGTTGAAGCTGAACGATTTGACAAGGTAAGTTCGGCACGCATGAGAAACTTGTGAAATGCAGATTGTGCATTCAGGAATCTGGATCACGCGCTTGCGACTACTCACTCGAGTGTTCGGATATTCCTCATTACTGCCAAGTACTGCATGACCGCAGTGTGGCGTGACGATCGCAAGCGAATCCAGGAACAGGGGCTTCGCACATACGGTTGGCTCGGCTCCCTGAGCCACTTGATTGGTTGTTGGTGGTAAGCTAGTGATTCCCAACGAATTGTCCATCCGTCTCTTATGGTGTTATAGGCGATATGCCAAGGGTTACTCGAGCATGACACTTCTCGAAGTTATACTGGATATGAATGCATCCGCCATGAAGTTTGCTGCGTGGTGGCGAGGTCTTCAAAGCCGTGGTCTGCTGGGTGCACACCAAGCAGCTGCTGGACTATCCTTGATAGTCGACCAAAAGCAAGATGGATTATAGTAGATTTATACTAGCTTTGTGTAGAGGACCAAAATGCAACACCTTGAAAGTTATATGAAACTATTTCTTGCCATATTCTGCGAAGCAGGAATCAATGATACCGACACTCTGTTTGAGGACCTCCCATTGCTCTTTGGCAAGTGAGATGCCCTTTTTGCCTGGTTTCTCGTCGCCATCCGCGCCGTAGAACTCGCGTATGTCCAAAAACACCTGGTCTGTTGGCCGAGATGAATGGCAATGACGGGTACAGAGAGAAAACTTGCCCTTGAATGAACGTACAGCCGCGCGTTTCTTCTTGCCTAGTTCCACGTACTTTTCACCCTCGGCATTCTTGAGCACCTTGACGGCTCCACCAGCTGGCTGCAAGGGATATAGTGGTCAAGAATATGAGGGTGATCTCGCGCACACGAACCTCATCGCTGACGTCGCCAATCTTGGGTTTCTTTGCCGTCCTCGCTTTGGACTGTGCTTTTCCCTCGCCGGCTGCCTGACACACATACGGATGAAAGTTAGGGGAATCAGCGCATTGCATCGCGGTCACGGTCAGAGGGGTACCTTTGATGTCGTGGCTTTCTTTGACTGAACGCGAGAGTCGGGCGCGTTGTGGTCGACGTCCTCCTCGCCTTCGCTGTCCTCGTCTCGTTTCCTGTTGCCCATCGTGATGACTTTTCGACCAAAGTCTGACGCGGTGGCGCGCAATAAACCGTGGGAAGCATTGGATAGATATGGGAAATTATTTCCTGATATATCAAGCACTACGTCGCCCTCAACTTGGTCGACGACGCCGCTCCAACCAGCCCTACCTTGACTTCTTTCACCCATCTTACAAGTGAACGTTGTTTCAGTCTCCTCGATTGTCCTTCATAGACCCGCATTCATTGCGGTACAATGAAGATCTCTCAGAAGTCAAAGAGGACGGCCCAACCCGTAAGCGATTCGTACCCCAAACCCGCTCAAGGGCTTCGCGCATCTCACGCTTGTCCACAGCACCCTCCGGTGGCAGAACTCGTCTCAAAGCTTGCAAATACACCAAATGATGACATTGCCGATGCTCTCGCTGGCATCGAATCTTGGAAATGGCCCAGATCTGACCTCAATTGTTGGATCAAAGTTCTTGACAAATTCGACGCCATCCTCGAGGAAGCTATCCGCGACTATGATATTGACAAGATCCAGCTTAACGTCTTCACCCCAGCAACGAAGAAGACTATCTCTGCTATCCTTCGCTTCGAGCGATTACTCCTCGAGAACTCTACCAACCGCAAGACCTTCAATTCGTACGATGTATGCGTCTCAATCCCCCTAAATCTTATGTCGCTGATACGACGCTCCCTCCCTTGTAGCGGTTGATGAGCTTGCTTTCAACATCCGATTTGGATGTCCTCATCCTAGCGTTGAATCTTTTGTTGCGCCCAGCGCAGCAATACTCCGCCCAGCCAGCGGTTTCAGCTGCACTTAATATTTCCACACCACGCCTGCTCTCCTTGTCAAAGCGTTGGCCCAATCTCCGTGAACATGGTATTAGCCTTTTGGATCTTGCCAGTCCAAGTGGCGTACCCCAGGTTGATGTTCTCCCTGGCGAGGCTAGGGATGTAAGTTTCGTGTACTACAGAACTGATCACAAGGAGAAGGAACAGAAAACCGAAGCTTCCGATGAACCCACAACCCCTCGCAAAGCATCCTTCACCCCTGGCTCCTTCACCGTCCACGTTGACGAGGAGATGCTGAAGAAAAAGGATGTCATGGAAATCCTAGCAGACATCATTGAGGTGCACCCCCTTTCCGGTGACGATAAATTCGAGTTGCTTTGTCGCATGCGCGTTGCAAAGGCACTGGTGACAGGAAACGAAGTCATTCGGGAGAAACTTCTTGTCGTCCGACTCTTGGCAATTGCCATCTATGGCCATACTCATACCGAGAATCAGGCCGCATCCTCCCTTTTCCTTTACGAGCCCGATCTTACAACTCACATCGCTGAACTTTTACAACTCGATCGCGGTATCACCACTTCGGTGCAAACAGCTGCCATTGCTGCACTCGATTCAATTGGGAGATACAGGGGCCGCATCCAAGAAGTTCTGAGCGCCATCAATGCAGGTGTCAATCATGGTATTTTGATGTCCCTCCTCCGCAAGACCATCCTCGATGTCAGCAACCCCGAATCTAAGGTCCCAAACTCCTTTATTGATGCGTTGTTGGCGTTCGTCACATTTCTTGCGCAACATGCGGGTGGAGGCAATATGATTGTTGGCGCTGGCCTGGTTCCACTACTAGTTCAGATAATCGAAAACAAGCTTGCCCAGCGACTCCAAATGGTCTCCAAGGCCATGCAACTGGTGGATAACGTCCTTTACGGATATGCGAATGCATTTCAATTATTCTCGAATGCAAGAGGGGTTGATGTCCTTGTTGAAAGGATACAGGTATGGATCAGATTTTGTACTAAAGTTCCGCAGGGCTCACATATCATTTTCTAGCATGAGATTGACTTCGATATCACAATGTACGGCACTGAAGCTCGCTCTCGAGACGTCTTTGGGACCTGGGGTGAACTTCCTGTTGCACGCGCTGCCATCCTTAAGCATACACTGAGATCAATCCACCGCATGATGCAGTCGACTGGAAGTTCTGAGGGTCTTCGGGGATTGATTGATTCGTCGTTGTTGCAGTCCGTCAAGAAGATCGTTGAGAATCGAGGATTGTTTGGATCGAGTGTCCTTCCACTTGGTATGTATGATCTCACTCATAATTGTGAACTCGGAATAATACTGTCCCAAGCGATGAACATAATGGCAACGTTTGTTCACAACGAGCCAACGTCTCTAGCCACAATCCAAGAGGCAGGGTTGCCTGAAGTCTTTTATAAAGCCATTGAAATTGGGGTGGAGCCGGTAATTGAAGTACGCACTTTTTCGTCGCCCTTTGTTCTTGTCGACCTATTTCTCGTCCAGGTTATTCAAGCCATTCCGAATGCTATCGGAGCGCTATGTCTCAATCAAGCAGGTCAGGATCAGCTCTCTGCCCGACCCAGCATCATTCCTGGGATTTTTTCCATTTTTACATCTGAGCGGCATCTCAAAGTCCTTCGCGACAAGGAGAACGCGGTTCTCATTGGTACATCGATCGATGAGCTAATTCGTCATCACCCGTCACTGAAGACGCCCGTGTTTGATGCCGTAAATGCTGTCTTCAGCAAGATCGAGGATCTGGGAAATGCCTACGTGATCCCAGAAGACAAGAAGGAGTGGTATGGGTTACTGCCCATCCAACACACGGAGGAGACTGTGGCGCCTATGCAAGGCGTTGAGTCGGAAACAAGGGTGTCAGAAAGTAGCTCGGGGTCAACAGACGACCATGGCGACATATCTAGTGAAGATGCTATCACCCAGAGAGACCACGACAACAACGTCGTCATGTTTATTGACGTGATATGTAGGGTGAGTACCTTTTGATCCCTGTGGCGTGGACTTGGTAACCTTTTGCCATAGTTCCTTGAAGGGCTTTTCCAACACCCTCAGCACTGCAAAGATTTCATTCGCAATGCAGATGGGCTAGATCGAATTGGAAGGCTCACAGGTCTTCCGTGTCTGCCGTACGACTACGCAAACAGTGTTTCATCAGATTCTATAGTTCAAGTTATCCGAACCATGGCCGAGATCGGTCCAAACGAGGCGCTCTTCTACCTATCGAAACTCGTCGGTACTTCGCTTACAGAGACGGAAGAGTTCTGGAAGGAGCTCTCGTCGGAGTCAAAACTTGCACAAATGTTGGAGGTGACGGACGATCAACTTGTCAAAGTCAATCAGCACTTCCGAAGTCTCGTAACGTTGCACGTCCGTGTTACTCTGATGGCGGACGTTTTTTCCACGACTGGCTATGCCCACGGGCGGTCCGCGGTGGGCCTGTTGCAGACTCTGATGTCCGACCCACCCAAGGTAGTTCTGGACATGGGTGCTCTGCATCGTGCTGCCATCTGGGAAAATATCCTTTTCAAGACCCACATCGCTTCCAAGGGAATTGAGCTCGGCATCAGTGGACATGCATCACCACTCGAGAGATCGCCTAGTCGTATTTCCGTTGCGTTGCCTGAGCCAACGGGTCTGGGTGTCGTTGCCAACGGCGTTGCAACCGAACCATCGGTTGTTAGGTCTACGCCAACGTCAGCTTTACCCTTGAGGAAGGAAACACCTTTGGACAAGAACGCCAAGGCACTTAAACACCTTACCCACGGCCTTCCAAGCGCCCTTGCGCCATTTTTTCAATGTTTGTTTCTTCCCTTCTTCACTGCTTTATGCTTTCTTACCCCAAGTTCGACAGCGATAGTCAAGCTGTTCTACGCTAGAAGGAACCCAGACTCCGAGCAGAAGAAGCGAATCTTGGGCGCATCTGATGTGATTGCGAGTATCATGATCAACCACCTCAGGGAGGAGGTCACTGGTGAGATATCTGCGGTAACCATCTTGAGACGTCCATTGACCAAGAACTGCAGGAAACAAACTCCATCGCCTCGACTATTTCAGCGTCATGCTTGGTTTGGTGACTATGTTACTGGTAGATGGTGGGTAACTTCAATGGCTATGTGCCGGGCTGACTCCAATAAATTTGTTAGAACGCACCATGCAAAATACGTTACATACAGTCTTACTCGTTTCATTTCAGCACGTTGGGGGCCTGGAGACGATACTCGACATATATTCAGCCTTCTTGGACTCTATCGAGAGCGTGACAAATGTAAAACTCGAGGAACGCTCAGAGCCGATGGTACAAGAACTGGTGCACGCGCAGGGGGGATTAAAGGTTGCTCTCCATCTTCTTCATCCCCTTATAGCCTCGAAGGCTATCTTCGAATCTGGGCAGACAGCTTTGGTCATGACACGTGACAAGAAAGACACCGATGCCGGCTACGTTGAGCCCCACCACTTCCTTGTCCGGCTTCGTCTCGCGAGTGTTCCGGTTGTTCAAAGGATATGGGAATCTTCGTGGCTTCGTTTGGCGCCGCTCACCTTGGTCAAATCTGTAATCCAACTTGTTCTCGAACTTACGGCCGCAGAAAATGAGGAACTCAAGGGCGAACCTGTTTTAGAGGGTATCGCTGGCGCAAGTTCTGCCTTTGGGATTGCAGGTGGATTGCACATGCACAACACTGGGCCTGACGAGAATCGTATACGTCAGTTAACAGAGATGGGTTTCCCTCGCTCTGCTGCCGAACGTGCGTTAGCACGTACTCGCAACAATGTTACCGCGGCTACCGACCTGCTTCTTTCAAACCCGTTTCCCCTTCCCCCAGACCCGGAACCGGAGGCCGACGCACCGCAGAACGAAGCCGAAGAAGGTCGCGATCAATCCGCTGAACCCCCGGGCGAAGATGCCGACGAGTCTACGACTCGAGACGAGGAGATGGAATCTGAAGAAGTCGCTTCTTCTGCTCTACCTGATGTTCCAGCCGCGCCTATTCCCTCGGAACCTGGAAAGAGTTTGGAGGAGCTGCGTCAGGAGTTGAACGTGATTCGTGAGCCGCTAAAAGCGGGCCTAACCCGACAAGCTTTGTTACTGGTTGATGAGCATCCATCATTAATATTCGAGGTTCACAAAGCATTCTTGCGACCTTCTCCAGACCTACAGGACTTATCCATCCGCTCATTAATCGACGACATCAAGGAGTACTCTCCTGGCGCACTGGATGTTCAAGAAGAGCCCCTCGCGACGAGGTGCAGATTATTGGCGCTCGTGTTATCGGAGTGCCCTACGCTCGAACCAAGCGTTGGCTACAATCTCATGGACTGCCTTCTTGCATTGCTTCTTTCAAATTCATTTACGATGGAACCAGATCACAACGCGCCAAAATGGCTCGCTTCTCATCTCCTTGTCACAGAGGCTCTGTTTAACATCGGTGACCAACCCGTCCCTATTACTCTTCCAAAGGAAGGAGATCCCATCGTTCCGCAAGACCTAAAGCTTGGCCCTTCGTACCCTGACGCGCGGTCAATTGTCTTTGATTTCTGCATCCGCTTGCTTGCACTTCAAATCCTGCCTCGTGATGAGTTTTTGGCAACACTACGCCTCCTCGTTGTTCTCTCTCGCGATCACTCGTTTGCGTCCAAGCTTGCCAAACGTGACGGGATCTCACTCATCTTCAAGCACCTGAAGACCCACGGGGGAGCTGGTAGTTACTCCTATATCGCCATCATTCTCCGACACGTTGCAGAGGACGTACACACCTTACAAGGTACTATGCGCCAGGAAGTCAAGCGCTTCCTGTCTCAAACTCGAACGCGGGTCGTCGATGTCTCCAGCTTCGTGCGCAACTGTAGCGCAGTAGGGTTGCGCGACCCAGCATCTTTTATTGAGGTCATCGAATCAATCTGTCAGTTACAGCAACCCTTCTCCGCTATCCAACACATCAGTCTCAAGCCTGAGGTTACGGAGGATGCTCCGCCGTCCGATCAAGAAAGTCTCAGGCAAACCGATATGCAAGTCGATTTGCCGACAGACGTTCCTCGCGCGCCGGCAAATGAAGCGTTAGAATCTGTGGTTCACTTCCTCATAGGCGAGTTGATCAAGACTTACAAACCCTCTGATGGTTCCACGGATACAGTGCCCCAATCGGGCAAGCTGACCGCTGCGGTACCTACCGGGCAGACGAGTACCCAGACGCAGATCGACTCCGAGCAAGACCGTTATGCTCACTGTTGCTTCCTTATGCAATGTCTTTCGGAACTGCTATTCTCTTACGACACGTGCAAACTTGCATTTTTGTCGTATAATCCGAAGAAGCCTCGCCAACAGACCCCTTCTAAAGACGGGAAGTACAGAACACCGGTGCTCCAATTCTTCCTTTCTGAGCTTGTCACGTATGGAACGATCACCGCTCAGCCTGATGCCAAAGCCAGGCTGCACCTGTGTACTTGGGCCATGTCAGTCCTTGTGGCGCTCTGCGTGGATTGTTCCCCAGGCGCTGAGTCAAAGGAGGTTCCCGCAGACCTGGTTTCTATCCGCAAGTTCACCCTGGATGCCATCAGCAAAGCTATCAAAGACACTTCGTTGTCCGAAAATCTAGATGCCAAATATGGTCGCCTCATCGCATTGACCGAATTGTGCCATCGTCTCTTGACCGTACGCTTCAACACTAATTCTACCAGAAAGCCGCTGGAAGAAAGCACGACGCACATTGCGAAGATCATGTTGGAGAAGAATTTTGTCGCGACGCTGACGAGTGCTCTTGGTGAAGTCGACCTGAATTTCCCTAATATTCGTAACCTGGTCGCATCTGTCCTCCGCCCATTGGAGAACTTGTAAGTCTTTGGTACCTCTATCAATGGGACTATATTGAGGATGTCCGCAGGACTCGCATTGCTATCAAGATGAGTCGAGCTTCAGAAAGGTCAAAGGACGGCGCAGAGGGCAAGTCTCAGAGCGTCGGATCAGTATCAGAGGAGGAAGACGACGATATCGATGTTGAAGGCGCAGGGCGCGAGGAAACTCCGGACTTATACCGCCATTCGGCTCTTGGAATGTAAGTGCTTGTAAATCTTGTATATGGACTTTCTCACCTGATGTTTCCTATCTAGGTTTGGAGGTGTAGGTACACTAACGGTCGATCATCGTTGGAGACTAATGATTTGAAACAGGAGATGGACGATGGCAGCTATGCGCAAGATGATGAGATGGACGAGGGGGACGATGAGGAGGAGGAGGACGTTGACATGGAGTACGGGGATGAAACCGACAGTGAAGCAACTTCCAACTCTGAGGAAGTTGACGCGGAGGAGGAGGATGGAGAAGATGAAGATGAGTCTCATGGTGACGGCTGGCGGGACGAAGACGAAGACTACGAAGAGGCTGACTTGATCGAGAATGACGAGGATGAAGAAGGCGATGTTGCCGTGGTCACTGGACCCGACCGAGTCCTCGACGAAGATATGATATGGCAGGTTTGTCTGGTCATTCATATTCGCGGAACACCTTTTTGAATCTGGGGCACTTTGCAGGATGTTGGCGATGATGATGATGCAGAAGACGAGAACGGTGACGAAGGCGACGAGGATGAGGCAGGAGGCTAGTTCATTTTACTTTTTTTTTCTGCTTTATATTGATCCTCGATCCAGAGCACGTCAATGTAATTCACGCGGAGCAAGACGATGAACCAGACATGTCCGACGAGGAAGAGTATGGTTGTCCCTGTGATTCGCATGATGCGAGACTGACGGTTGTTTAGATTCCGAGGCGAGGTTGGCGTGGTTGATGTTCGGGATGTTGCTCCTATTGGCGGCGCTAATGACGATGTTTTCACCTACGCTGAGCCTCAAGACATCGACGGTATCGAAGTCCAGGGAAGGGATGTAAACCCATTCATAACTCGCCGACGAGGTGGTAAGTGATCATCAATTGGATGAATACAGAATGTATATAATTTTGTGCAGGCACTGACGATGTTCAAGTCTTTGGCCGGACTCGAAATGTACCTTCTGCACCAAGCGAAGCGACAGTTCATCCTCTTCTCCTGGATGTGTCAAATGGTGGCAATCGCGCATCAGCGGGTCTTGCACGCACCCGACGTCAGCAACGAGGAAACGGTACTAACCTTCAAACCGAACTCATTCAGTCCATTGAAGATATCATAGGGGGAGAAGCTGTCCACGTCTTCCAGCAAATCGTAAATCGTGCTGGTGGTACTCGCGAGACAATTCGTGTCGATGTTGCTCCAGCCGCACTAGCTGGACTAGAACAAGGCATGATCCATTTGCAGAGGCTTGCAGGTGTACCGCCTGGTGCCCGAGTAGAACGTACCCCTCGACAAGGCGAAACTCATCCAGACTCCCGTGGCCTTGATCCCCTTTTCACGGTGCAAAGGTGGACGGAGGAAGCCAAAACTGTCAACGGTAAACACGTTTCTGAACGAGCGACCCGCCTGGGTAACCACATCGCACTGGCGTTGTTACCGGCCGCAATTGCAACAAAGGCAAAGGAGGAAGAACAAAGGCAACAAGCATTGGCGAAAGCAGCAGAAGATGCCGCAGCTGAGGAAGCTGAGACCTCCGAAGCCACGGATGCGCAACCAAAGGATGACGCAGTCACAACCTCAACAGAACCACCACCCAGTACAGATGAACCCGCTCCCCTGACAGATTCCGCTATCAGTGACGTCGAGATGGGTGATGCGTCTGCACCTGAACAAGTTGCTTCCACTTCGCAGGCAGAGGCAGCGGGACCTTCAGAAAGACTAACCGTCATGATTCATGGTAGCGAGGTTGATATCACAGATATGGGTATCGACCCGACCTTTTTGGAGGCATTACCGGACGATATACGAGAGGAAGTCATCAATCAACATGTTCGCGATCAGCGCGCTGCCAGAGTCGAGCGGCCTGCCGACTCTCAGATCAGCCCTGAATTCCTTGACGCGTTGCCGCCCGAAATTCGCGCTGAACTTATTCAGCAGGAGAGAATGGAACAAGCAAGACAGACTCGCCCAGATGCAGCGAATGATAACACTGCGCCTGGAGGTGCAGCAGACATCGATCCAGCTAGCTTTATAGCAAGCCTCGACCCCCACCTCCGACAAGTCGTTCTCTTGGATTCTGACGAAGGCCTTCTCCAAACTCTCCCATCCTACATGGTCGCAGAAGCTGGTATATACCAGGATGAGGCCCAGCAGCCACGCAGATTCACTTTCACAACACGTGGGGGTCATAGGGGAACTTCTCGACTCGTCCCACCTCGTAAAGCTCCTGTACCAAGAGACGCTATCCAGCTTCTTGATAAAACCGGGGTGGCCACTCTCATCCGCCTTCTGTTCTTCCCGCAAGTCTTGAAGAAGAATCTCCTGTTCAAAGTACTCGTAAACATTTGTGAGAATGCAAAAACTAGGACGGAACTCTTCAACCTTCTCCTCAGCATACTGCAGAGTGGACCTGGCGACCTCACCGCCGTCGACAAAAGCTTTGCTCAAATGTCCACCCGCCCTCCTCCCAAGACACCGACCCAAGCAACATTCAAGTTTCACGGTAAACAAAAAGCACCTGACTACAACAATTCCGCTACTCTTGTCAACCTGCAGAACGAATCTGTCCCAGACTTGGTTGCCCAGCGCTGCCTTGAAGCTTTGGCCTTTATCGTCAGTGCAAACGAGTTGTCGTCCCTCTTCTTCTTGACCGAACATGAACTCCCCGCTGGGCTCAAGAAAATGAACGCCAAAAAGGGCAAGGGAAAGGAGAAGCAAGCGCCCCAAACCCACTATCCCATTGTTCTTCTCCTTGGTCTCCTCGACAGACAATCGTTGCTCAAAACGCCATCTATCATGGATTCGGTTGTCTCGTTGCTCTCCACAGTCACGAAGCCGTTGGTAAGCTTAAAGTCAGAGGACCCTAGCACTACCACAGTGCTTGCGAGCTCCAATGACCCAACTCCAAGCATATCGTCTTCACCATCGCAGCCCACTGCTGCGGACACGTCCAGACCTCAAGATCCCAGTGCCCCTGCGGGATCGGAAGAACAGAACAAGAATTTGAATGCGATGGGTGAACGACCTGACGAACGAATATTGTTGGCTAGCCCACCCCAGATACCACACTCCGTGCTCCGTCTCATCGTCAACATCCTGACAATCGGCGAATGCTCTGCGCGCACCTTCCAACAATCATTGACCCTCATCCAAAATCTGTCGCATATTCCCGATGCCCGCGACGTCATTGCACAAGAGTTGAAAACGAAGGCGCAAGATTGTGGGCAGAATGTTCTTGCAGACCTCAGTCACCTCTGGACCTCCCTGCAAAACCCCACTCAAGATATTCTGGCTTCTTCCGTAGCGTCCAAGTTCTCCTCTCCCTCGTCCGACCAAACGAAACTCTTGCGAATTCTAAAGACATTGGACTACATGTACACCCCTCGTTCCGCGGGACCCATGACAGACGAAGCCCGCAAAAGCCAGGACGCTGAGAAGGTACAGAACATTTATGAATCTTTCCGCTTCACACCGCTATGGCGTCGGCTCGGAGATTGTCTCGCCACCATCGAGGCTCAACCCGACATGGACCATGTTGCCACCGTCTTACTGCCTCTGATTGAAGCGTTGATGGTAGTGTGCAAGTACGTGGGTCCAAAGTCGACTACTGGGAGTGTGGCGAGGTCGATAAGGGCTTCTGCATCACCAAGGTCACCCACAACTTCCAGGGAATCGATGGAAGATCTCTTTGTCACATTTACCGATGCTCACAGGAAGATTCTCAACGTAATGGTGCGCAACAATCCCTCGCTGATGAGCGGATCATTCTCTCTTTTGGTCCACAATCCACGTGTCTTGGACTTCGACAATAAGCGAAATTACTTCACACAGCAGCTTCATCGTCGCCCTGCATCTCGCGAACACTACGGTACACTTCAACTTAATGTCCGCCGTGCGCGCGTGTTTGAGGATAGCTTCCAATACCTCCAGCGCAAGACTGGCGAGCAAATTAAGTACGGCAAACTTAGCGTCCGCTTTTACGATGAGGAAGGTGTGGATGCCGGTGGTGTTACGAGGGAATGGTTCCAGATCCTTGCACGCCAAATGTTTGATCCAAACAACGCTCTCTTCCAGCCATGTGCAGCCGACAGACTCACATATCAACCAAACAAGAATTCCTGGGTCAATCCGGAGCACTTGTCATTCTTCAAATTCGTTGGTCGGGTCATTGGAAAAGCCATCTACGACGGACGCCTCCTTGACGCGTACTTCGCAAAGAGTCTCTATCGCCAGCTTCTTGGCAAGCAAGTCGACTATCGAGATGTTGAGTGGGTGGACCCCGAGTACTACAACTCGCTTTGCTGGATCCTTGAGAATGATCCCACGCCGTTGGAGTTGACCTTCAGTGTCGAAGCGGATGAGGTTTGTCGTTACCTTTGATTGTGAGGTTTTGTGACTCGTGCTCAAAAACTCGCACAGTTTGGAAGGAACCGTATTTTCCCGCTCAAACAAGGAGGCGAATCTATTTCTGTGACGCAGGAAAACAAGCGGGAGTTTGTGCAGCTTTCAGCCAATTTTCGTCTGTACTCTTCCATCAGCGAGCAGATTGAGAACCTTGTTGCTGGATTCCACGAGATCATTCCGAAAGAGCTCATCACTATCGTAAGTCGACGCGCTTCGCACACAGAGGAGATACTCACTTTTGGTAGTTTAACGAACAAGAGCTCGAGTTACTCATCTCAGGGACCCCTGATATTGATGTTGACGAATGGAGAGCCGCGACGGAATACAATGGGTACACAGGGTCGGACCCTGTGATCGTCTGGTGGTGGAGGGCGCTGAAGTCATTCAACCGCGAAGAGAGGGCAAAGGTGTTGAGCTTTGCGACGGGCACCTCTCGTGTGCCACTCAATGGTTTCGTCGATCTGCAAGGCGTGCAGGGAGTTCAGAGGTTCTCGATCCATCGTGCCTATGGTGATCCAGATCGACTTCCCCAAGCCCACACTTGTGAGTTTTTTTATTGACCCCAGACCAGAGGATCAGTTAGCTGATGACATGATGGAAGGTTTCAACCAAATTGATTTACCGCAATATTCCTCTTATGAAATGCTGCGACAACAGTTGTTACTCGCGATTAACGAAGGAGGCGAGGGCTTTGGTTTTGCATGAGCATGAGCATTATACGTCATGTAGTTAGAAGCATCATATTTGTATTTAGTACATTGTTTTGTAGATTGCAGGTGTTTTGAAGTCCGGCTTGGCACGCCGGAAGTGGTCATATCCGGACCGGGTCTAATGCAGTTCCAGGCTCAGTATGGGGTAACAGGGTCAGGACATTCTGCAAGGTTGAACTTCCTTTCCTTTCCGCTATGAGGGCCTACGTAGTCGATGAATGGAAGCATCCCTCAAAGCTTGCCCTCGTGCACAATGCGCCAGAGCCAGTAGCCGGACCAGACGACGTTCTCGTAGACGTGCATTCGGCTGGCCTCAACTTTTTTGACGTAGGTACATCTCACCGTCGCGTATGTGCCGTCGACTTACCACACCATCCACCACAGATTTTGCAGGCACAGGGCAAATATCAAGTGAAACCACCCTTTCCGTTCACGCTCGGTGCAGAATTCGCCGGCAAGATTGCCCAAGACTCGCCGATCCCAAAGCACTGCCCCTTCAAACCTGGAGACAGGGTTTTTGGCAGTGCACAGGGTGCATTCGCGGAGCGCATAGCTGTCAAATGGAAAGCGATCATGCCATTGCCAGTCAACCTCACCTTTGACCAGGGGGCGGGTGTGTCACGTCACTTTTCACAGGACTAACCCTTCTTAGGACGATGCCGTAGGCCTTTTCATCACCTGGCCAACAAGTTACGAGGCCCTCGTGAGTCGGGCAGAATTAAAACCAGGTCAGTGGCACATGCGCCTGGAGGAGTGACGGCTAATTCAGTTGATCTCAGGCGAGACAATCCTTGTAAATGCAGCAGCTGGAGGGGTCGGGAGCGCCGCTGTCCAGCTAGCTAAAGGTACTGTTCCATAGATCCAGCCCTTTTCAAATTTTGACGAAGAGTAGCAATAGGGGCCAAAGTGATCGCTGCGGCCAGCTCACAAGTCAAACTTGACATATGCAGGCGGTATGGCGGCGCAGACTACGTTGTTGACTACACGAGCCCCGACTGGCAAAAGCAAGTGATGGATATCACGGATGGCAAAGGCGTTGATGTCGTGTTCGACCCCGTGGGTCGGATACAGGGTAAGCATCCTCCTAACTTTGGCGACCCGTCTGACAGCGTGCCCAGACTCGTTGAAATGCATCACATTCAAAGGCAGAGCCTTGGTGATCGGTTTTGCCGCTGGTGGCATAGAGAAAGTACTGCCATTTTCGTGCTAACCTCAATTATGCGCTCACCACATCATCCGGTAGCTGCCCTTGAACCTAGTCTTGCTCAAGAACATCAGTATTGTGGGAGTCCACTGGGGCTTGTATACACGTGTGTGACCAATATACACGGCATTCAATGTCAGACGAAGACTTCTTTCTAGACAAGGAACCTTCCAGGATCGCTGTCGTGTGGAAGGAACTGCTAAGGTTCGCGCGGCTTGCTACTGAATCCGCGGCGATTGACTGAGCCACGTCTAGCTTGTTCTCATCGGGTAAAGTCAAGCCGATCATTTATTCCACAATATATCCACTGAAAAACGCAATGAATGGTTTGGGTGCGCTGGAGAGAAGAGAGACGTGGGGAAAGGCAATCGTCCACATTCGCGATGAGGACAAGACCAAGCTGTGACCTAGCTTAGTCATCTTTCGACGTTGGTATCACACAGTCATGCAGTCACTCGAAGACACGGAACCGGTCGTGCGCATACGCGACTTGAAAAAGGATCGAGTGAACTTTGTGTTGGAAAATGTCGACCTGGCGTACGTGCAAGCCTCGCGTCGAATGACTATTTGCGTTCATCCGTGTCAGATTTGCAAACTCCATCCGAAGGGTTGTCATTGCAGACATACCGACAGTCGGTCCGTATCTGCCACAGAGTCTTCGTGTAAAACTAAACTCGGGACCAGCCATTGACGTCGTGGAGATTGACACCAACACTTCAGTACTACCGGACGAATTCATAACGCACAGGCTCGGCATGGTTCCCCTGAACAGCGCAAATTGTGACGAGGGCATGCGCTACACCAGAGTACGTTCTGTCACGGGCAGAGACTCATAAAGTGATAGTTTTTCTGGGCACTCAGGATTGTACCTGTCTGGAGGGCTGCAAGTATTGCGCGATCGAGTTGAGACTGGATATTGCGTGCCACGACAACCGGACCTTGGAAGTCACGAGTAACCATCTCGAAGTGGTTGAATTTCAATCAAACCCTGGCTCAATAGAGACGATCACCGAAGGAGAAGAGCTGACGAAGCGGGGTGAGACTTTTGGTTACCCAGTGGGAAAGAGTCGGTCGCTCGAACACCGTTCTGGGGCGTTTTTATGACCCAATTTTAGACGACCCATCGGTACCCCCAGTTTTGCTATGCAAGATACGCAAAGGGCAAGAACTACACTTACGTTGTATAGCGAAGAAGGTGAGTATGTTGGAGATTGGGTGAGCGCCTTTCATGGCGTGGTGATAGGGCATAGCAAAAGAACACGCAAAATGGTCACCATGCTCTGCCGTTGCTTTTGAATACGATCCTTACAACAAACTGAGGCACACAACCTATTGGTATGAAGCCGATCAGCGTGCTGAGTGGCCTGTGGGCGAAAATGGAAAGGAGGAGGAACCTCCGAGAGATGACGAAGTATTCGACTTCCACGCGAAGCCGCGGAAATTCTACTTTGATGTCGAGACGGACGGGAGCTTGGGCCCCCAAGAAGTCGTCATGAAGGTACGTGAGTATGATTACGAAGGGTAAACATGTCCTTGATGTGAAATGCGCAGGGTCTCGCCGAGCTGCAGACAAAGTTGGCGAACTTGATCCTTGGCCTTAAAGCACCTTCGGACATGGATGTCTCGGGGGAGATGGATACGGCGGTAAATGGGACCGGTGCTGGGTGGACTCAGCCTACGACCTGGGGAAGCCAGGCAGCCTCTGGCGCAGGGTATGCCAGCCCAGCAGGCGGTGGTTGGGGCGCTGGAGGTGGATGGGGAGCCGGGACGAGCCCGGCTCATAGTGGTGGTGCGAATAGTGGTGGGTGGGGTACCGGGACAAGCCCAGGGCAGAGCAGCGGCGCGAACACTGGCGGGTGGGGTGGGACGCCAACCGGTGGGACCGCGGGATGGGGAGCAACCCCTGCACAGGGTGCCTGGGGAGGAAACACGAGCCCGAACACGAATACGTGGGGGACACAGCAAGGCTGGGCAAGTCCAAACCCGCAGGCGAACGGGTGGAACCTGTAAACAATATCATTTTTGTCGTTAACTTGGAGATTCTGCGCGTCGATTCGAGAACTCGGCGGCCTACGCTCGGATTGGCCAAGACTAGCCAAGACCCGACGAAAGGCCTCGTGTTGAGCTTTAGATAAGATAAATGGTTTGGCCATTTCTTCTCATGAACGGTAACTTACATCCCGACCGCACATTCGGGAAGTCTGATGCGCTGTTAGCGAACGGTGATCAGACAAGTCTGCCAAACATCTAGGGCGTGTATGTTGGCACTTAATTGACCTGCGCGCCAGATTTGCGCTGTGATGACGCAGCGCCAGCTCCAACGACCTATTTGAACTCTATTGTCGACCTGTAGCACGCGTCCAGCCCCACTCTCAATCTGCCAACGCGCCGACGACTTCTTTTGGCGGCACTGCTCTTGAAATGGTCCACCAGTTTCTGGTCCTGTAAAACAGAAGTTAGTCAGAAAGGTACGCAAGTCTAGCCCGTCGGTGGGCGGCGCGCAGAGCCGGACAGGTGCTACTGAACCCTCCAGGTAACAGAATGAATTCGGGTTACATTCATCGTTCTGCGGTAGCTGGTAAGTCACTCGGAGTCACTAACAAAATCACGTGTCATCGCAGCGTTTGAACGTTGTATGACACCGCCAACCCACTAGGCACGACGAAGCTATTACCATGAAACTACTCAGCGAATCGTTAACTCCTTGTTCATCGGGAGGGCATCAAGGCTGGCTGTGAGCCGCCAAGCCGTTTAAGTATTCCTGTGCTACTAAATGGGTGGACGCCAAGGATGCGCCTGACCAGGAAACACCAGGCTTGACGTGAATACATTGACCTTCACGGATTCGTCATGGGAGGTAGATGCGGTCTCGGGGCAGTCAGTGACTGCCGTGCGCCCCATCGATCGTCCCTGGCAATTGGACATGGGTATCCCCTAGCGGCCGGTCCATAATTCACAAAACAAGCGTATGCGACATCTTGCCAAGCCACCGCAGTCGAAGCTGGAGGATCCGCCCTCCCACGTCCTTATGGGTTCGTGTTTCAGTTTTCTGATTGAACGGGAAGATTACCCCCGTGTTGTATCTTTCCCTTGGCTTATTTTCCCTGACCGTCCTCGAAGTCTCAATTCGTCGCATTGCCCCCATTCGTCCCCGTGTCTAAACCGGCGATTATGATAGACGTGCTTCATGCTATTGCTTCTCTAGGAATGCCAAGACAACCGCCGACACGCATCCTACAAATATCTGCGCACCTCGATACCCGTGTCCATTGCAGTCTCCATTAATCGCAGCTCCTATGTCCACCGAACTGAGGGCTATTCGCAAGAAGCGGACATCTTCTGATGCGACACTTCCCAATCCTGCTCCGGAAGGTGATCATCGAAAACGTCGTCGCAACCGAACAACACAGTCCTGCCTCAATTGCCATACCTCCAAGCGGATGGTATGTCACCTAGACAAATAATCTTTACAATGTTAAATAATCAATTTTAGTGTGATCGAAAGCGCCCCTGCGGTCGCTGTACGCAGTTAGGACTGGTGGGCCGTTCTGTGTGATCCGCAGCAGCATGCCGGGGTTAACACTTTGATAGACTGGACTATGTGTTTATGAAGTGGACGATCCCAGCCAACGAAGCGATCCTCAGGACGAAAGCTCGCGACTCCGTCAAAGGGTCGCTGAACTAGAGGGCGTCATCCGCGAGGTAGGTTCACAAAAATCTGTAGGCATACCTGTTCACAGGCTGTAGTTAAAGAATAAACCTCACCCTCGATGGACAAAATCTGGGTCAAGTCCAAGTGAAGAATTTGAAAAGTGTCATGCACACGCTCGATCTCGCTCCGCCTCGGAGGAATCTGTCTCAGAACCTCACCGTCAATCTGAATCGTCCGAACCTTCCTCGAAACATCCGAATGTAGAGTTGAATAACGAGACGTCGGTCAATTCAGCGTCTTTACTTGGAGGGAGTCTTCGGGCAGACGTGCTTTCGTCATCCCTCTCGCCCTTGCCTGTTGGGGGCTCAGCACCTCTTCCGACCCTGGGACTTTCCCCTTTTCTCGATATCCAGTCTCCTTCTAGTGTCCCATCTACCGGTCTTGTGACGCCGACGGAAGAGCTTCCCCAAATTCCGATCGCGGTCGCAGGCGACCAATCATTCGACAATGACTTTGACTTTGCGTCCCTCCTCATGTCATATCCTAACATGCTGGCCTGCGACGAAACAGTCGGTCAGATCGACCGTGTATTCCCTGCCAACGCCTGTAGTCAACAAGTTGACTCATGTCTTACAACGTATAATCACGGACGACTTTTGGGTGGTCACTGCGGCTGTCTCGACGAAGTTGCCAGCTACAACGTCGTCCTCGAGCTCTCACTTCGTCTGCGCAAGGCTGCGAATATTCTCAGCCACGCTGCAAATCATTGTTTCAACAACGTGTGCCCGCTCAACCAAAGAGTGGTCGACCTGGATGCTTTCGCAACGTAAATCCCGCACTTCTCTTTCTTCTCCACAGATCTAACGGCGTGACAGGACCGTACTTGGGAATATGACCACTTCTCCCAATGACTTGGTGCAACTACGTTCTAGAACCAGCACCGCACCCAGCTGCCCAATTTCAACTGCCTTTTCCCCAAACGGGTGTCTCAGCGCGCCAGCTGCTTCCCCATCCACCCTTGGTGGGTTTCGATCATGGAACGCTATGCCGTGTGCACGCGACCCTTGTGCTTCGGGCGACGAATCATTCATGACCTGGGAACCATCACGGCGGAGTTAGAGAAGGCCCCGTGTCCGTCGTATCTATTGTATTCTCCTGTTGGGGATGATTTTTTCGAGTTGCTTTCCTTATTTTTTCTCGTTTGATCATTGACATGGTAGTGGTTTTCGGAGCAGACAGATGAATCGTTCCTTGTATAGTCACGCATGTACGATACAAAATATGCCTTTGGACTTGCGTTGGACCACGAACCGTCTAGAAGGCAACTATGCATGAATAATCTTGCCCGAGCCTGTGAACGGTGGAGCTTGTCCACAAGGTTCTCTGCGTTTTCCGGATACCTCACGCGAATCTCCACCGGTCCGCACGCGCAAATTAAGTAAAATGAGCATGCAGCGTGCTCGGGTGGAAAACATTGCAGATAACGCTAATTTTAACTTTTTGGCGCAAGGCAAAAGCGATGTTGGTTGGGAAGCATATGTTTGTGAATGGTTAAATTACCAAACCTGAAGTGATTCCTCATCGATGAGTAAACTTCTCCGGGTCACAAAGAGCGGAGCGTCCGTGGGATATGAGTGCGGTTGCTGGAAACCGTGCTGATGATGGAGACTGAGTCCAGAAAATGCAGCGTCGCCGTCACCTTCGTTCTCTGTGTACCGTGCAATGCTCGATGCCAGCCCTGAGGCTAGGACGTCCTAGAGTTAAAACGTTAAGCCTCGGACACGCGAATCGTACAATGGTGATCGGCATCTACCCATGCCGGCATTGATAGATCCCGGTGGTCGTAATTTTACAAGGAAAGGCAGCATGTCGACAGGCTTGAAGAACGCAAAGACTATGAGTGGCGCACATGTTCACGTCAACGATAAAGCGCCTTAATGGAAGCGCACCGTGTGGTCGAACGTACAGTTGGTGTGCGCCAGAGTGATGTCACATCTGGCGAAGTAAGTACTTGTGTTAGTAAGCCGGTATATTTAAACTCCGACCCCGCGGGCTTAGCAAATTTCTGAGAGCAAACCAACGACTTGAAAATGGCGTCTCATCTGGTAGGTGGCCCGTTGATCGTACTCGCCGCGTTCTCATCATCTTCTAGGCAAACATCTTTGGAACAGAGCAAGATCGTGTAAATTGCTCCTTTTACTACAAGGTTGGTCCCGTGTGGAGTTGCTTTGTTCACGTTGACATGGCTCTAGATTGGTGCTTGTCGACACGGCGACAGGTGTTCGCGCAAACACATACGGCCCCCATTTTCCCAGACGATCTTGCTCCCGAATGTCTACCACAACCCCGCTCACGATCCCGTGTGTAAATTGTCCGAGCAAGAGCTACAAGAGGGCTTCGATGCGGTCTACGAGGACTTGTATTGTGAACTAGCCAAGTTCGGCCACTTGCTCGAACTTCATGTGAGTCCTGCCATGGTTTTCCATTGACATCTCTAATTTTGCTTAGGTGTGCGACAACGTTGGTGATCACCTCATTGGCAACGTGTATGCGCGTTATGAGTGGGAAACTGAGGCTCAAATTGCCGTCGACAACTTGAATGACCGCTGGTATGCGGGTATGTATCATGTCGTTTACACCCACGCCCTTTACTAACGTCACCCTCACACAAGGCCGACCTCTGTACGCAGAGCTTTCCCCTGTCACAGACTTTAGGGAAGCCTGTTGTCGGCAAAACGAAAATGGAGAATGCAACCGGGGCGGCTTTTGCAACTTTATGCACCTGCGACTCGCCTCCAAGGATCTTGTGTCGTCTCTGCGTGCAGGACAGCGCCTTGAGAGGCGACTGAACCCTCCGCAGCACGGTGGTGGTGGTGGCGGGGGATGGGAACCCCCTAGCAGAAGGGAAGGTGGTAGGGGCCGAAGTGCGAGTCCCGCAAGAAGGGGCGGGAATAGCGGTGAAGATCGTTGGACACGCAAGTAGATGTTGATGTAGCTGTTGGATGCTTGTTCGTCGTGTTTCTTCATTTTACTAAAATAACATGCCTTGGATGGCATTCAGAACAAGAAACTTTCGGCGGCAAGTTGTGTACATAAGTGAATGTTGAACCTTGTTCATCTTGTTTCTCGTCTTACCCATGGAATAGATAACATGTAATCTTCTGAGGAGTATCCCCATATGTTGAAGCATTGTAAACCGGAAACGCTTGCAGTGTTCGGATGTCTGCCTGTCGTTCTTGCAAAATTCGACTGCAATTACTCCATGGTTTTATGATGCCAAGACCAGATAACCAAAAAATTTTGCACCATCGCTATTGCCAAGGAGTTTGTGCGATGATGTCATACGGACTCCACAGCATCAAACCAAGCACCCGTAGCATTCTGCGCGACCATTGCCGGACAACAGGGCCGGCCATTGAACAATAAAACTGCGGAGAAATTAGAAAAATCGCATGGGGTTTAATCGGACAAGTGTACCGGTCGACTATGTACCGAAGAATCTTCCCAGAGAGCGAGAGAGATCGTACACGTGCATACGACTCTACGTATATCATCTTGGGATGCGCGATGCCCAAGAGCTAGACCAGAATATTGAGATGCGAGGCTAATGAAGTGTGAACATGGGGGCCCCACCTTGTTCAAAATGATTGCGGCACAAAGGGTGACACAGGTTCCGGGACCATTCAATATCAACAAGTCCGCGAAAGCACTTCCAAATGAGTTCTTCTCGAGCAGGGGTGCTATGGTTACTAGATTTATGCAAGCCAAGAAAGACCGCATAAAAGTAGGAGGAACGGTCCATATGGGCTGGTGTACCCGTCGGGCGCGAGGAATCGCCAAGATGCTGTAGTCCTTCTTTCCATCAGACTTCTGGAAAGAAACCCCGTGAGGGCCAACACAAATAGAACGAGGGATGGGTGCTGACGAGAGGAGTGCTGCGGGACGTTTTGGAATGTTCCAAAGAGATAGCCTTGTTTACGCTCAGCGTGTCACCCTCGCTAACGATATAGATCCTCGGGGAATAGCGGGAAAAGTCCAGGCCTGATATCAGAGTCAGGGCTTCACTGGTGTGCCCACCTAGATGACACATAAGTCCGTGAGGAGGATGAGACACCGGGAAGAACGTTGTCTGAATGACCTGAACCGAGGAAGACAGCCAAGGTGCATGTTTCGCTGTCTCTTCTCTTCCGTGGCTTTGGTGAATCGGTGAACAGCACCACATAAAGTCTAGTGAGTAGCAGCAGAACAAGGACTGCGACGATTTGGAGGAACATGATGTCCTAGCGATGAGCACTACAGTTAGACAAGACAGTACTTACGTGCCGTTGTGGTACATTTAACTTCCGTGGCTGGGAACATGCCACGAAACGCGTCCACCACCAATCACGTTCAAACTGACCGCGACATGGATCCACAGCTTGTGCGCGAACTGCGCAACTCGATCAAAGACTGCTCAGAGCGGGGTCTCGTCGTCGCTGGTAAATGGTACATTTAAGCTCTGTCGTACGAACCTGACGTTGATACATCGCTATCAGGTCTGCCGAGCTGTATCTGTCGGTACCACAACACAAACGGGACGCGCCCACAGAGGATTCAAGATCTGTATTCTCAACCTCAACACCTGCCCGTTCACGCTCGCCTCGCCATTCGTTCGGGTTTGCCGCATCACCCGCCCCGGCCGGTGGATCAAGCGATGCGTCTGGGACCAACAAGGCCTCTGAGTCGTCCACAAGTAAAGAACGCGAAGGTGAACTCGAGCAGGCAGAGGAAGCTGCGCTTCTTGCAGCCCAATCGTACGTTACATCCAAAGATTTTAGCAGAGCGGTACACGTGTTGCGTAACTGCCGGAGCGTCAAAGCTCTGTTTACATCTATATACTGCCAATTTCTGGTGGGTTCCAGGTTTTCGATATGTAGCTGACGGTTGAGACGCGGGTATAGATCAGCGAGAAAAAGACAGAGAGAGATTGGTACAAGCATTATAGTGAGTAGAAGTCCAGGCCCTCCAGACGGCTTGCTGACTTGATGGTGCCTAGACATACGAGGGCATCCACCTATACCATTCAATCGGTCCTTACTATATCATCTGGAGCTCGTCAAGAATGCTGTCGATCCGTGGCTACTCTTCTTGTAAGGGTAATCCTTTCTAATCAACTTGTGGCTGCTTCATCCCTGCAACCTGACAGGAAGGGGCTTTTCCTCTCGCGTCTAAACAGAAGGGAAGAGGCGATCGAGAGCATTATTTTGTCCATAGATGGGTACCCATGGAACTGGTCCGCATGGTGGCTGCTAGGGCGATGCATCGGGGACGGAGAAGAGGTTTGCCAATTCTCACCGTTTGCTTTGACACCACTGACCTTCTCAGCTATCATCTCTGCTCCCACTGCTCCCACTGCCTGCGGGTCACCCTCTCATACAGTTTTTCCAGATCAAGACGATGAACGAGCTCAATAGTCCAACCGAGAACGAGCTGGTCATGTGTGATCGACTTTTGGGCGAGGACTTTTTCCGCGGAAGTCCGTGGGTGATGAGTCTGCGTGCTTGCGTACTGTATCACTTGCACGGTCAGCAAATTACTTTTCATCATTTATCTCAGCCCATGCGTGCCTGGCAGACTTTGGACAAGCTGAAAAGCAATTTGAAAAAATTCTCGCTGTCGCCCCATACCGAGTGGATGATATTGACGTGTATTCCAACATACTCTATGTTACGGAGAACCGTTTAAAGCTATCTCGCCTTGCTCACGAATTTCTTGAGCTTGACAAGGATCGGCCCGAAGTGTGTTGCCTAGTTGGTAAGTTAGGTTCTACTCGTCGCCAGCTCACAAAATTGACAAGACGAGTCAGGAAACCACTATTCACTCCGAGGCGAGCACGAGAAGGCGGTCAAATATTTTCGACGTGCAACTGAATTAGACCGGACATATCTGTCGGCTTGGACTCTCATGGGGCATGAATACGTTGAAATGAAAAACTCACATGCAGCGATCGAGGCATATCGACGTGCAGTTGGTAAGTGTTGACATTTAAACATCAGCGCAAATCTGACGCTTTCCAGACGTCAACAGGAAGGATTACAGGGCATGGTATGGTCTTGGTCAGGCTTACGAACTGCTCAGCATGCACCAATATGCGCTATACTATTATCAGCGAGCTACTGCTCTCCGGTGAGTATGCATTGGGCGTTCACTGCCTCGCTGATTTCATGGTCGCAGCCCGTATGATGTACGCTTGTGGCAGGCGCAAGCATCCTGTTACGAAGAAATCGGGCAGTAGGTGAACCGTTAGCGTGAAGTAAACACATACTAACCACATTGATATTAGAACGAGGGACGCGGTGGAGTGCCTTAAGCGCGCATTGCTCGGTGCTGATGCACGAGAAACGATGATCAACCTAAAATTGGCCAAGTTGTACGAGGAGTTGGATGAGCCTGCAGAGGCTGCCGCATATCACCGGAGAGTAGTCGAGATATGTCGAGCAGAAGGTACATGGTGACTACTGTGTGTCTTGAGGGTGCTCATTCATTACAGAGCGGCCAGTGCAGGATTACGCCAAGTCTAGCATCTATGTTGCTCGGCACCAAATGGTGACTGCTGGAGGGGATCTATCGCTTGCAAAGGAGTATCTCGAGCGGGTTGCAAGTAGCAATGCTGAGGAGGTAACACAGGCAGGCGACTATCTTAAAAAACTCAAGTCTGTATTACTGGTACGACCAAGTGAATGAATGGCCCACCCTAAATGTTGGGCGCTTATTCACGCGGTCACGGGAATTGTCATCACCCAAAGCAGGCCAAACATAAGAAACCCAAGAAAATGTCCAACACACAAAACTCGTCTCTTGTCCAGAGCTTTCCTTCCCACCAGGTATCACCGAATTCCTACCAGCCAGCCCTCGCTGGGCCATCCTCATCCCTGAAAGACAAGTCGGATGAGGAACGCCAAATCATCCACCAAACAGCAGCGGGGTGCGTTCAGATTCAACCAGATCGACCCCTGCTTATCTACGCCCCTCAAGCTTCGCGGCCTGTCTTGCAGCTGACCACGCTGCCGTCCTTCAACCAGACGTGGACACCCCCTTCACCGACGTAGCCGATGTCGTCAATAGGCTATTGCCCTATCATGTTTTCCAGCAACCAGTCGAGGACTTGGATCCACTTCTGAATCGCAAGCGATTAAAGGGTAAAGAAAAGGCGCGACATGACGGAATCCGACAAGAAATAGAAGGTGGAAACCTTACATATACCCCACCCTGGCCTAATACTGCCCTCGTTCAGATACCCGCTTTGCATTGAACTGCTACAGACGTCTCAAGAGACTTGAAAATCGACTCTACCGCGCCAGAATCAGAGCAGGCACAGTAAGTAGATGTCATCTGACACATTTTCTTTTGCTTCTACAATCATTACAGCGTCCCTCCCCTGACGGGCAAGCATACGCTCTCGCACAGTCGATTTTAGAGGTCGAACGGTCTGAGACAGGCATTATTAGTTCCGACTTGCGGAGTGCAAGAAATGAGTTGGACGCAATACAGCGCGAAAAGCGCGCTACGTCGACTGTCCAGCCAACAGTGACGACATTTCGACCGACGTATTACCCTCAAGCAACGCCTTCCCAGTACTACCGCACATACTCTTATGCTTATACACATGCATACACTCCCGCCGCACAGGGAGCCTCGACCTTGTACACTCCCCCCTTGGTTGTGCCCCCAACCACTACCGCTACTCCCGGCTACACGTCGACCGGCCCGATACCAGTGCAACTTCCTGTCACCTCTCTCTCAGCCTTGCACGCACTCGGCATAGTGCCTGTTCCGGCAGCGTCCGTGCCACCCCCAGATCAACCCCAACCCGCTGCAGTTCTCAAGGGGTCTACGTCCAATGGCACGATGTTGAGTTTGGAGATCAACGTAGCGCTGCTTCAGTCGGCACAGATGAGTGGTTTGGCGATTTTGTTGAATTCGTTGATGTCGCGGGGCGGCGCGGGATCAGCGCAGACTAGCGCAGCCGCTTCAACGACCTCAGAGCCCGCCGCTGGGCAGTCTCTTCAAAACGGTATCGTCTCGGCGGCCGCTAGCACTGTTGCCCCGATCACCGCGCAGAAAGAAGGCGATGGGACTGGATAATAGAAGTAATGTATTTCACGAGCCACTAATCAAAATGAGATTCATTTAATCTGAGAATATGCCTGAATTTCTAGACTACCCCGACATTGCAGATACTTCATTGTCAACTACCCTGGTGTACGGGTGCAAGGTTGGTGAGTGATCCGAAGCTGTTCCAGGATCATCGTCCAGAGTAGTGAGATCGCTTTGGACTGTAACTTAAACTCTCAATCGGCGGTTACTATTGACCAGTAACACGATGTGGTGCGTACAGTTCTCCCTTGACAAGGACCAGCACGACAACTAGCTGTATGCTCTTACAGTCCAGAAGACTCCATCGACTAAATAAATGCAAGACCTAGCATCGTCCACCACCATGCACGATATAAAGCGCCCCAACCCTCTTCTTCGACAATCTTCTTTGCACAGTCAATCAAACCAACATAGGGTTCGGGCTCCGTTCTCAAACTACAGGATCTTGAATTCGGTCTCCATGGACTGGTAAACTGCAATCACCCACCTGATGACGTCATCACCCGTAACAGCATATGCCGTTGCTTCTGCCAGCACATCGCCGTTGGGAAGCGAAACCGCATCGACCCCATAGTTTGGCTGTACAGCGAGCCGGATCAGAACGACTTCCAGTGGCGCCAGGACAATAGTGCCAGCGAGGGCGAGGGCGAAAAAGGTGGCCACCTTGAGGCCAGACACGTCTTGCGGTGCCAGGTCAGGCTGGCCGAGTTCGGGAACGAGCAAGCGTCGGATCATCCCGAGGCCTAAAACAATGAATGCGATCTGGAAAAACTGGGCCGCAACGAGACCAGGGGTTCGGTATAGGATCCATGGGCACGCACGTTCGGCAGGCGTCAAGAGGATGCGGAGGGATCGGCTGGCGTTAAAGAAGGATAGCTTGTGTGGCGTTGTGATCGCTCTACTGTGCGATGAGATTCTGCAATCCGAGACTTTGGGGGACTCACCGGATGATGATGATTGTGAGAGGCAAAAAGAAGATGACTAGGAAGGTGTAGGCTAGCGCCCCCACGATGCTCGTCGATACGGAGCTGTAGGTGTCGAGGCGGAGGTTGCCCGTGCTCATCAGGCGCAACAGAAACAGAGTCGCACTGATGGGGATCGACAAAAGGCTAGGCACTGTCACATTGTCAGTAACACCCTGTATTCACCGGGAAAGCGACGCACTGAGTCCCTTGTATAAGCCTGCCCATCCCTGGCGGTTCTTGGTTCAGAGGCGCCGAATTTCAGGGTGGAAGGACATACATACCTCGATTTTGTGAACCCTCCCTAACATGGCAAAGAAGGAAGTGACAACTGGGATAGGTGGCTCTTCCCCATCCTCCGGGTCGAGTTGGACACGCCTCGGATTGTAGTTTGCCCTAAGCCTGACGACTGCGCCAGTAAGAGGGACCGCTGGCAGGATCGCCAGCAGGATCACACACGACACCAGCCCTGTCAGTAATATCAAGACAATGAAAGCGAGGAACATCTCCTGCGAGATCATGGTTGGTCCGAAACAAGCGCCGGCCCTGGTTTTCCGATGCGCACAGCTAGCAACCTGTGCTGTGCTATCAACAACAAAAGAGATTGTGACCATCAGGCTCGAGCGGAATTCGTCACTCAATTTTAGATCCAGTATGCAGATGCGTTGAGGCGTTCGCAAAAGCGTCCCTCACATGTCCTCGATGCAGTGAACAGACGGAAGAGTGGTTGGCGAGTGGAGAGCCGCAATCACTGCTGTTTGGGCAAGCTTCGGAAGGAGATGAATGACCTCTAACGCCGCCTGACAAACTTGCCGCAGCCGCGGTTTTCTTTGACAACCTCTTTTTCATTTTTTACTCCCTCCCGAAGTCTGGCGAGTTTCGAAGCGATTTTCCGGATGTGTACTTGACTACTGCTGCTCAGGAACCGCGAGGGACATGACCACTTGCCGTCAGTTGATACTACGAGTAATCGTCAAGAGGCTCAGGTGGTCCGGAGCGACAAGTATGTCTCATGACGCGTCGGCAATATCTACCCTCTGTCAGGTGTGGACCATGCAACGGTCATGGCAAGATTTGACTCAGCTAACCCCCCCCCCTGTTCGCAGACCAAAGGTCGGATGAGATATCCAGATGGCTTGCTCTAATGGAATGCACACAAGAGCACATGGATACGCTTAGGCTACATCAGAAAGGCACATGCAAGTGATTCTCAAGATGGATGTGTATGCGAAATGGCAAGCACCTTGCACTCATTTTCGTGGTGCCTATCCAAAGTTACCACAGCTGACATCCGAATCGGTGTTTCCGTAGGTGGCCGCGGAAGGTCTGTTAATGTGAGTCCAATCATAATTGAAAACGCCGACCAATATTTCTTGGGGGTCGAGCTCGACTAGCTGAAACGCCAGTCATAAAACCCCTGGCGCTGTGACAGTTGCCAATAACGGCCCACCATCTTGATGGTAGAGTCTCCACCTCTTTCTAGTTTTCACTTCTGAGTTGAATCGGAAACTATCGAAATTTGGGGTGATCATCGTTCGACTTTACCTTTCAAGAAATAGGTTCCAGAAGTGCCCATTAAACCTCTGGAAAAATTAGTCGCGAAGCTGCTATCCGTGTATCTGGCACCATGCGGTCAACCGCCTCGTGAAGCCTGTTGAAACATTGAATCTTGACGATATTTACAAGTTGCGTCGATCTCTGGTGATTCATCAGGCCAATCTTCGCAGTTTCTTCGATGGGCACATACACTACGGGAGGGTGTTGTCTTTCAAGTATGTGGACTATACAGCGTCATAGCTCCTTTAACTCCGGGCCATTTGCAGTGTTTTGCAAACATTCTAAAGTTTTGATAAGAACAACAGTACTTTGGTGAAATTTGAGTGATCAATTATGTTTGATCGTGTGATAGAACAAATGTCTTGAAGACCTCTGCTCAAGCTGGTAAGACCACCAGACTAAATGATGATTGATGTTGGTGGCCCTTGAGCAACTCACACTAGACAGTTGGTCAGGAATGTCATCCTGAACTAACTTTTCCGGGATTGCAATGTAAGGATCACTAAGACTTAGTTACTTATTGCCCTCTTCCTGCATACCCTTCCAAGCACGACAGACGCGGCAATACCTTGCTAGCGTGGTCCCCCTGCCGAATAGCCTCCCTGATCTTGTCCGCCAGCCGACGACTCTTTTCCCAATCCATCACCATATCTTCGTCAGGCATGCTCGTTTCCAAGTCGCTCCCGCCCACTGGCAAGGCTGTCACGGACGTCGCCTCGACCGACAAAACCTCCGGCTTGACCGTCGTCGCGAGCCGACTTTCCCTTCTTGATGGTTTTGGCTGGATGGCAAGATCCGGTCGCGCCAGACGCAACTTCTCCGTGGTCCGCCTCCTCAGGGCACGCTCGGCCCGTCGCGCAGCTGTCCGTGGGCTTACAAGTGCATTGTTCGAGTCGGTACGTGCATCGCATGCACTCCCGGGAGAGTCCCGAGGCCTACCGAGTGAAAATGTTTTCCTAGTGCGATCGGCCCTGTCGCTGGTACGCTTCCTCACGGGGAATGAAATCGTTGCCGTCGCTGTCACAGCCCGCCTCCCAGCGCTTCTCGATTCGGGACTCGAAGATGTCCGTGGAAGGGTTGCCACCTCAGGCTCCTCACTGGTCAAGGAAGGAACACTCGGCGTGCGATAAGGGCTAGTCGATGATTCACACACGTCTCCCTGTACGGATGAGTATACTTTACCCCCAAGAAGATCGCACGAATCGTCTTCTACCCCTGTTTCTCCCCCCGACTCTTCCGGATCAACCTTTCGGCGTTTCAACCATGGTATTTCGATCGAGTTCTGGCTCGATTCCTTTTCAGTATCACCTAAGCTTGTAGTGGCTGACAAAGCTCTTTTGTGTATCCGTGACGTTCGTTGGTTCTGGTTCTGAAGTTGCGTCACATCACGAGATAGCTCAGTATCGTGAGGATTGGAAAGGACGACATGATCGAGGGGAGTGAATGGTTGTGAACCCGGCCCAACCGTCTCCCTAGTATGCTTATCCGGGGATTGATGAGAAACCCGAATGTCATCAAGCGGAGACGTGCAAGGCAATGGTATATGAGAAGCTTCGGGACTGACTGGCAGCAGGGAGATTTCCGTAGATACTTGTTCAGGAGGACGTCTTGTTGGAGATGATGACGGCTCTGGCTGCGAGACTTGGTTGAGTACACGCCCCTGTCCCATATCCACTACGCTCTTGCAGCGGAGAGGGGATGAAGTTGGCGTCGGGAGCAAGTCGAAGGGGTGAGATTTGGGTGATGGCGAAATCCAGGTCTTGTATCCATTCTCTGGTTCCCCAAGCATAAATATCTTCCAGGCAGTTCTTGCATGGTCATCCGATCCGCCCTCATCCGAAGATTCATCCGAATCACGGCTATACTCAGGTTCCTTCGACGTCCCGTCTCGTGGGGCTGGCTGAGTGGGCACGGCGATCGGTCCGTGTTTGCCCGGACTCGTTCCTGCTTGTGTATCTTCATCAATGTCTTGACGCATCCTCCCATCGCTCCGTCTCTTGGTGCCTAACCATCCTCCCAACACTTTTAACCTTTCTCTCCTTCCTCCCTTGTCGCTCCATTCTTCGGCAACGTCACTAGGGCCGACCAAATTTGAATACGCCGTATCTGCTTCCCCCTCCTGGCCTTTCTGGAAGAGCCCCCTTAGATCGCAAATAGTAGATGGCCCAGGGACATTTGCCACGTTGAGGTTGCTCGTCAGCGTACTGGGGGGAGCTATGACAGATGGCAGGCGGCCAGACGCCGCCGACGGGGAAAGACATTTTGAAAACATCTTTGACATGACGCCCCAGTCTATACCGTTGAGCGAAGGGTCTAGGGTGTTCGGAACAACACGAAGTGGCCGGAAAAGTGTTACGAAGTTCATCAGTTCGGGAAGGGGTGAATGACGGGACAACGGTACGAGCTTCCAATGAGAAGAAAGTGTTCACAATCAATAAATATTCATGTCACCCTGGCTTACCAACGAGCCAACATTCTCGCCTCTCAAGACCCGCAGCCTGACGTTGGCTTGGTAGGCATCCCAGCGAGCAGAACTCATGTTTACTGCATTGACATACACCACTTGCTTGCCTTCTCTGCTGGGTGGCGCCACGGCGCGTTTTTCTCCGCAACCATAGGAAGGGACGTCCACGAAGGGACAACGATCGAACCGCTCACATGCATGGAATCTAGTGGAAGAAGCGTCACGCGTGCCAAGTGCACGCAGAAATGGATCTGAACCATGGGAATAAATCGAGTGCTTGTATCTATCGAGGTGAATCTGCGACATGGGAGATGATAATCAGCGCATATATGCGGGCAGTTTAGGAGAAATAGCTGCATATTCCGACGAGTTTGTATAGGTGAATGAGATTGATTGAGTACCTGGCAATGAAACGCATGTGCAATGGCTTTAAGAACATCTTCGTAGCCCCAGGTCCACGCGTTGATGAAAAAATATGTGCTTGAAGGGAATAGTGCAATGAGCTCTACGATTCCCTGGGCTGCGCGCTCCTACAGAACCATGGAGGGATTTTAAAGGTAAATAAAAGACAAGACCGACTGACGAACCTTGCTCGGAACGACGATATCGGAGAGTAAACAGGCAGTGTCTAGATAGATGGCCTCAAGTGTTTTTACGAGACCCTTCGCTTCTGCAAGTGTACCCTCCTTTCGGGCGACGTAGATTCGAAGGTCGCCTGAAGAATTAGCTAGATATGGCTGGAGAAAATGATTACGTTGGACGGAGGACAGAAACCATTGTTCAGCTCTGAAATCGCCAGTGTGAAGGACACTTCCACGAGGTCCTTCGATCAGGAACCTGCTCAGAAAATGTTAATGGGAACGCGCAAATAAGGCGACTGGGCCATACATCACGGAACCGGGGCAGTGATTAGCATCAATGAGAGTGATCGTCACCGTCTCATTGTCAGAGAGCTCAAAGTCGGTGGGTGTATTGAGCGGTATCGCATGCTACTCATGCACGTCAGAGCCATATTGAAAGTAGAGGATTGCGTACCAGAAGATCCCTCGAGCCCGCGAAGAATTTCTGGCCGCTTGGCATCATGAGTGGGGCAATCCTCAGATGCCCAAAAGTCTTTTTTTTCTCCGCGCGATACTGATGGTCGTGCAAGGAGCGCTCTGCGTAAACCTCGTGACGCAGCAACATCTCCTTCGTGTCGGGCGAGCATACGACACGGTACGCAAACGATTTTGACGCGAGGCCGTTGAGGTGGTCTGAGTGAGTGTGAGTCAACAGATGAAGAGGCGGTCTATTGTACGGTGGAGGTAAATCGTCAAGTGTGTCTGTAAAGTTATCTACACGAATTGGGTAAGGGAGCGCAAACGAGCGGTATGGCGTTCCAGGAGGCATTGGGAAGGAAAGAAGGGTGAGACACAGGGGCACAATTCGCCGCAAACGTCGAGTCACGGGACGTTGTGATTTTTAAAGTCACGTGAGATTACGCCTACGCTACCTTTGCCAGCAACTGCTCATATTCTGGAAACAATGAGGTCGTCATCTCCCTCACAAATGCCCTCAATACCGCGCTCTTCAAAATAAGGTCCACAAAATACGGGTTTGCATCTGCGGAGAGGATGTTGGCGAGGAAACCATACACCGTCAGGTCGATTCGTGACGGAAGCTCCCCAGCGTGGCCCTCATACTTGGCCTCGAGCGCTACGGACGCCTCCTTTTGGAGACGATGCACCTCCTCTGGCGAATGACGCCCCATCCCGGCAGAGTACAACACGCCACTGACCCTCCGTCTGAAGTACCACGAGACGAGCCATCGCAAGGGACGCGGAATTTCGCCAAATGTCTCTTCTGTGGTGATCGCGTAGTTTTCGTTGATATACCATCGGTCGTATACGATGGCAGAATACAACACTTCTTCGATGTACGCTTGGAACGCCCTGGACTCAGCTCTCTGAGCCTTTGTGAGGCCCGCCAGTTCATCAGGATCTTTGATGAGGCCATTCTCCACCAGGTATTGGATAATAAAGTGTGAGTCGGGGACTGTGACTGTGCGACCGTCGTGGGTTATCTCCGCGTAGGGCACCTTGCCTTTGGGTGCTTTGTAGGGATATGTGTCCCGGAGTTCGTATGAAATCTTGCTATATCTGAGAAACGTCTCCAGTTTCTGGCAGAAGCCAGAGCTGCTTGGGTGGTCGGCCTTCTTTGGCACGCCCAAAAGAACGACGCGAGGAGCGCTTGTCATGATCTAATGGTGGTCAAAAGGATTCTAGTCAGTCGAGGGTGACAAGGACGAACCTGTCGTTCCAGCGAGCGTCGCGAAGGGTCTGAGCACAAGTAGTATCTCAATCAGACTATTTATCTGCTACTACTTGCTGTTTGCCGCCGCAGCGAGTGATTACGCATTGCGGCATCATAAGCGGTGCCCTGGCATTTGATCGATCAAAGGATGACTTGTATCACCGTCCTCTACTTTGCAGCCGCCTCCACATCAACCGGTCTCTTTGAACAGTCCGTCAGTCTCCCAGAAGTACCAAATCCATTCCCGCTAGCGTCCCTCGCCGCGCTTCTTGTCTCGCTACACCCCGATACGGGGTTGGATAGGGTCCTTGAGACCAGCCAATGGAGCGTAGATGCCGAAATGATACCCGAGTCAGACATGCCTTCGATTGTTCTGCATGGGGGAGAGGAGGTTGCTGTGATCTGTCCTGTCTCGGGGGGCTGACAGAGCCTGGATGGCAGTCGTTTCATAGGTAAGGCACAAGTGGAAATACTGTTCATCACTCACGATAGTTCTTTTTAGATGGGAAACTAGCCTTGGTCGGGGCGCGTGCTCGTCTGTCCATCATGTGTAGACATTGACGCGCAATGGGAAGATAGAGCTTAGCACCTGCTTCAACAAAACACTTGCCCGCGATCGAGACCAAGGCGCAGTTACCGCAACAACTAGGGTATTCAGTGCGCCACCATCTCTAGCCCCCGGAGAATCGATTCGTGTCTCTTGCCTCTCGCCCCACCATAAGTAAAGTTTAAGATCAGAAAGTGGTGTTATTAGGATGTAATTGCACTGACACTATCGATGAATCTCCTACAGTACTTTCCGCCCAGAACCTGCCTACGAGGATAGGGTGAGATGGTCTATAAAATCTTGATCTCCGAGTCAATCAGCTTTCTCCGGTCTATTGAAACCGTTGACAGGTGATACACAATTAATCCTGCCTCAAACTAAAATTATTTTCTGGCACAGGTTGTTTGAAACCTTTCAAATTCGGTATTGTGCCTCGACTGCCGCGAAAAATAAGCATATCTGCTATTGAGTCCGGGCCAGTTTGTTGTCGACACATTGTCCAGCCACGGCCTCAATGCATTGCGATGACGATCCTCATTTCTGAGCTTAACCAAGGTTTCGCAGATGGAAGAGTGACCTTCAAGGAGCACACTCAATTACCAAACAAACTTGTGCTGAATGATGGCGGCGAGCACGATATACACTTGGACCTCTAGGGCTGTAGTGGAAAGGACCGCGAGACGTGCCAACTTGAGCTACGCGGCTGTTGTGCAGGGACTCCCCCAGCCGTATGCAGATATACAGGGGGAGAATACCTCTGTTGCATGAACAGATAACTACATCTGTTGCCACCAGTTTACGGCGATACCCCATCAAGAAAATGCACCAGTAAGACAGCCCAACATGGTCAGCCACCAGGCACGATACAAGGCACCCCAACCCTCTTCATCGATGATCCTTTTAGCGCAGTCAACGAGACCGATATAGGGTTCCCGCTCGGTTCGCAATCTGTGTCAAAGTTCAGTACTTGATAGTTTGAGGCCAAAGCTCGAGGAGAACACACCCGATCACGTCCTCATCAACGCCAGCGTATTCGACTGTTTCTTCTGCAATACCACCCTCTTCTTGTGCAACAGAGTTAAATTCGGGTGCAGCGTGATTTCGCTGTATAGCGAGCCTGATGGAAATAACTTCGAGAGGGGTGAGGATAATTGTGCTCGCCAGCGATAAAAGGAAGAAAATGGTGAGCCTAACGACAGGGATGTTTTCCCTGGGTGGTAGGCCAGGTTGAGCAAGCTCGGGGAGTAGTAGATGTCGAACTGTCCTCAGTCCAAGTACCACATATCCGATATGTGACACCTGTGCTGCAAGGAGACCAGGCGTCAGATACAGGATCCATGGGCGCCGACGTTCTGTGGGCGTCAAGAGAATGCGGAGGGAGTAGATGGCGTTAAAATAGGGAAGCTTGTGCGGCGTGGTAATTGCCCTACCACATGATTGAGGTTCATCCGAATCTTATCATAAAGACCCTTACCTGTCTGTTATAATGGTCTCCGGTAAAGAAATCAGCATGGCAAACAGACTGTACGCGAGGGTCCCCAAGACGCCAGTGGATGGAGTGCTATACGTTCCGTGACGAAGATTACTGTCGCTCAGGAAGAGCAACAGAAATATAGTGACGATCGAGGTAGACAAGACAGCCGGCACTGTTTCACGTTCAGTGGGTCCTCAGGATCACTGAGAATGAGACGCACTGAGGCCCTTATACAAGCCTGGCCATCCCTGAATATTTTGCACTCTGAGATACTCGTATATCAAAGCAGAGTCGGGAACATACCTCGATTTTGTAGACTCTCACCAACATGGCGAAGAAGGAAGTGATAACTGGGCCGGTATGAGGCTGCACGCCACCATCTGGGTCGAGCTGGAGACCCTTTGGGTTGTAGTGAGCCCGGAACCTGACGAGGGCACCTGTGAGGGGTACCAGGATCGCCAGCGAGATTGCCAGTGACCCAAACAGTAGGAGGGTGTCTGTGAACGAGAGCATGTACATCGAGGGAAAGAGCGAACTGCGGCCAGACACGCCAACCCAGCTTGCTATTTCGAGCAAGTGCCTGGCTGCGCAGATTTGTCACACCGCTCTTGGACCTGAACCACCATCATCCCCTTCTCTCGTCAGCTCACGCAAGCCCCCTCACTCCACCCACCCCTTACTCTCTCAATCAGCGCAGTATATTCATCTTTCTCTAAGCTAGCCCCTCATATCGACGTGACAGTGCCCTTCTGGGGCACAACTTGCCTAGACGCCTTTGTTTGTCCCTGCCAATACTATATCCATTTTTTTCGGGTTAAAATTTTTTATCTTGCTCCCTCAATTTTACCTCGTACTCAAGAGATCATTTCAAGCGCAATCGTGACTTGGCTGAAGATTGGTGCGCGAAAATTTCATCTGCCTTTGAAAATCTACAACCGGGAATTTTCTCGCATTTTAATGCCAATTCTCACCATATATAACGACCTGAGATTACGGTCTTTTCCGAGACTGTGTGGGTGGTCCCCAGTTACCCATATCTTTGGGTAGTACTTGCCGAAGAAAAGATCATACAAGATCCTGTTCAATCTCCATCTCTTTAAGTTATACTGATCCGTAATTTTTTTTTGCTCTCGAAGTGCAGGTGCGTCTGCAGGTTTAGTGTCTGGAGGATTATTGCTTCTGATTTTATTCTTTATCGCCCAAATTCCAAGTCTTGCATACTACAAATCGTTGCAACCTTATTGTGGTTTCACTGGTCATTCAATGAATCCATCCGCTTGACCTTTTGAAGAACGATGCCTTGGTTGTCCGCTTCCCAGGGTGCTCAATACGTCCACATTTTCTTGGTTGAACTCCTGGCTACTGTCTTTTTCTATTGCCTGGGCAGTGATGTTGTTCCAAGTATCGTCTCCCGCTCTCGTCTTCCTCGTTCAATCGCCTCCACGATCACCAGTGCTGGCGTCTGTCCTACATCGACAAGGATCGTTTTGCGGTTCTCTGGTTCTCCATCTCCCCGTGTTTCTCGTATGCTTCCATTGGCTGGCCTTTATCGTTGCGCAACTACTTCAGCCTGTCGAATGCACGGACACTAGGGATGTCTCTTACTCGCGAAGCTTGGCCCATATCCACTACTCCTTCCAAAGGTTCTCCATGACCCTCTATACTGCGTTTATTCCCTGTGTCGTAGATAGAGAAATACAGTTTTTCTTTGCCACATGCTTTGACTCTCCGACGGCTCGAGTGCAGCAAGCCTTGGCCCGTCCGTCTTCCTTGTCTCTCACCACACACAAGCGGTGGTAGTGGTCTTTCCCCTTGCCTCGTACATCTTGCCCATATTTCTTCTGCTCTATGGAAGGCGACGCTGAGTCTAATAGAGTTAGTCTGCAGCAAAATCCGTGGTTTTTCTTGTTTTCTTACCAGGCGCCCAGAAGGCTGCCCTTGATAGACTAAGATTCCGCAAGACAACACGTCAAGATACCTGTGACTCCGACTCCTCACCATCTCTTGCAGCAAATGATCCAGCTCTTCTCTTCAGCGCCCCGCCGCCCCAGTCCAGGGATGCGTCTGCTCACCATCGCTACCAACCACCCTCGACGCCTTCGGCAACCGTTCTCGTCCCAAACTCTAGTCCGATCGCACCAGAAGCCCAACATCAACCCCATTCTTTTCATCAACCGCTGAATACACACGACACGCTCCCATTCACGGGCGCGGGCCACCCTAGTCCATGGAGCCAGCCAGCCTTACCACACCAACAAGATCCACTTTTAGCCTCCAGCGGGTTTGTCAACGGCAGCCGGGCAGTTTACGCGTCGTTCACGCGCAGTCACGGTGGAGACGTGCGTAGGCTGTCCGAGGTGGATGGCTATGCCGACGACGGCCCTCCCAGGAAGCGTCTGAACCGTGGCGGTCCCCCGACCGCCTTCCCCGTGCCGAATTCCCCTGACTCCCCCGAGATCCAGCGACTAGGACAGCGTCGCAAAGCCAACGTCAGCCTGGGCGGCATATCGACGTCCTCTGATGACTCGATGCCAGACATCCGACAGTCTCTCGAACCGTCGACCACTGGACCGTCGCGCATACTTCGGGGACAGCGTCCTGACTCTTCAGAGTCCACCGCGTCCCGGGACGCGACACAAAGCAAGGATGCGTTTGCCAAGTTCAGGCTGTCCTACATCGTGCGTGATACTCACGACGTGCAGGTCGCATGGACGCAGGCGGGCGGCGATGAGCGGAAAGCGACGAGCCTCTTGGACGACCCTCAATGGCGCCCCCCACCGCCCAGTACTGAATCTATCTCGCCCAAGCACAACAGCGCCTCAGATCCGCCTGCGGAGACGGGGAGAGTCGTCGAAGTCGACGAGGCCACGAAAGCCAGTCGTGCGGCGCTGAGAGAAAAGGCGAAGAAGTCATCCATTTATGCCAACAGAGCCGTGCTGGATACCACCCAGGCCACGCCAACTTCTGCGTCCATCCCCATGGTTGCCTCCCCGACATCGCCGTCGACACCGCTCGTTGTTCCAAGACGGAGGCGAGCGAATAAGGTCGTCCTGTCTGATTCCGAACCATCAGACAGCGAGGACGAAGGTAGCCGCTCCCAATCTCCTGTCAATAGTACCGAACAAGGGGCATTGGATTTCCTGAACACAGCAAATACGGATGGGTTGCAAGAGCTCACAGGTAAGGTTGGCGGAATGCTATCTCGTGTCTACTTAGCTGGTATCAGGCTGTAGCTCGGAGCAAGCCGACAAGATTGTATCCCTCCGACCCTTTGTTTCTGTAGATGACATCAACGCCAAATTGGGTCAGGGAAAGAAGAAGGCAGGACCGGCTGGTATCAGTCCTCGGCTATTCGAAGACTGTCAAAGGGTGCTTGGCGGCTACGGCGCGGTTGACAACGTTCTCGAGAAGTGCGAGCGCATAGGCGCCAGCCTACGTGCAGCCATCGCGTCTTGGTCTACAGATGGTGCCGGCAACAAGGGCAAGGGCAAAGAGGATACATCGAAAAACGCGTCTCCTGTTTCCGATGAAGTAGAAGATGGTTCGATGAATCTCAAGGTGGTCAAGTCGGCGACAAAAGAGTATTTCGCGAAGCAACCTGCGATGTTGAATCCAGAAGTGATGTTGAAGGACTATCAGTTGTTGGGCATCAATTGGTTATACCTGCTTTATAGAAAGGAGTACAGTTGCATACTCGCGGATGAAATGGGTGAGTGGGTTTTCGCTCGTTTATATGGTACTCGTCGAATTCCGAGGACTAGGACTTGGAAAAACCATTCAGGTCATTAGCTTCTTTGCTCACCTAAAAGAACGAGGAAACGTCGGTCCACACCTTGTCATAGTGCCGTATGTCCTCTACACACAGCCACGTGTCTGATGACCCACAACCCATCCTACAGATCGTCGACACTCGAAAATTGGTGTAGGGAGTTTGCACGTTTCGCACCTTCCATATCGATCCAGACATACTATGCTGGCAAAGACGATCGGCCATCCCTGCGGCAAACTCTCATTGACACTCAACGACGACACGGAATGGACACTGGTTGGGAAGTACTCATCACAACGTACAACCTAGCGCAAGGTGACGATAAGGATCGCAAATTTTTCCGACGGATAGAATGGGATGTGAGTTCTCTGAAGTTACCGAAATGCCCAGTTACTCACATATATCGTAGTGCATTGTTTTTGATGAAGGCCATGTGTTGAAGAATTTTCAATCTCAACGCTATCAAGCCCTGTTGAAGTTTGACGCTAGATGGCGACTTCTTCTAACCGGCACTCCTCTGCAGAACAATCTACAAGAACTTGTGGCATGTTTGCTCTTCGTTGCGAAGCTTTTGATGTCTGACATTCGGACAGTCGTTGCTCAACTTTATTCTTCCAAATCTACTTGGGGGGACTATGGATTCGTTGCGGGCGATTTTCAAAACAAAAGGTGACGCCAAGGTTGCTTTGCTTTCACAGGAGCGAATATCACGGGCAAAGAAGATGATGACACCATTTGTCCTTCGGCGACGGAAAGACCAAGTGGGTGCTTGAAACTTGGGGTGTACCCGCCTAGCTCACCTTTTTCCAGGTGCTCAAGGACCTTCCTCAGAAGACGGAGCGGATAGAGTGGTGTGGGATGAACGCAGTGCAGAGATCGATTTACAACGATGCCCTGCAACGATCTAGAAAGACCATCCTAGAAGTGGAATCTAATACCCCCAGCACGTCAGGCACTTCGACCCCCAACGGCACTGCCGAGCCTGGGAAGAAAAAGACTGTCAAGGCAGCGCGACCCAAGGACAAGTATGCAGAAAACAGTGCCAACGTGCTCATGGAGCTGCGAAAGGCGGCATCGCATCCAATGCTCTTTAGAAAGCTGTATACGGATCATATCCTGACGTCAATCACCAAAGCGCTGCTGAAAGAACCTGACTTCAAGAAACGCGGGGCTGTGTTTCAGTATGTCAAGGAAGACATGGAAGTGATGACCGACGCGGAATTGCAGTTTTTCTGCCAGGGTTACAAGGTATGTATCTCCGTCTGCGATTGTTCTGATCAAGACTGAGTAGCAACAAGTCGACGCGCAAGTACCTTCAAGATGAAAAGTGTATCCTGAATGCTGGCAAAGTGACCGTGCTACTACGACTTCTCGAGGACTATGCTCAGCAAAAGCGCAAGGTCCTGATATTCTCCCAGGCAAGTCGACCCCGTTCTCAAAGAACGATTTTAACGCGATGCGCAATGCAGTTCACTCAAATCCTAGACATCCTACAAGTAATACTGAAGCAAAAGAATATCAAATACCTGCTGCTCACTGGTTCAACCGCCGTGGATGTTCGACAATCTCTGGTCGACGAGTTTACAGAGGATGCGTCTATTCCTGTTTTCCTGCTCTCTACAAAGGCTGGGGGCATGGGAATCAATCTGACAGCAGCCAGCGTCGTGATTATGTGAGCCAGGGTGATGGCTGACGAATACCTTTCTGACTTGTTTTCGTCAAGGTTTGACCAGGATTTCAACCCTCACAACGACCGACAGGCGCAAGACCGCGCATATCGGATAGGACAGAAACGGGACGTTGAGGTAGTGAAGCTGATAACGCGAGGCACGATTGAGGAGGACATGTTGCGGCTGGGCGAGACCAAGCTGGCGCTGGACGAAGCGGTAGCCGGAGACAGCGAAGAGGGAGAGGGGGAAAGGGGAGAGAACAAGCAGGAGAAGGAGATGAAGATGACGCTGATGAATGTGCTCCGAAAGCAATTGGAACAGCAAGAAAAGACCACGTCGAGTTCATGATCTCCACGCGCAACATCATATTATTTTGTAGTATACATGGATCATACCCTCTGCATCTCACGCAAAGACGGACAGACTACGTATCAAACGATCGACGCTAGCACGAAAGTAGTCATTGTCGATGCCCTGCTCGCGCGCGTCCATGGGCACGAGCGGATTGCGGACGACGAAATCCACAAAGGGACCGCTGTAGATTTGCCGGAGGACGAAGCGGAGGCCGTCCGTGGCTGGATCGCTGAGACAGACAAACTTGTATCCCGACAAGGTTTCGTACAGGTGCAGTTTGTACGCCGAGGTGCGGTAGCTCGTAAACTGCTCGTCTCTAGCAGGGTGTAAGAGGGTGCAAACGCGACAGATGGCAGGCGTACCTCGCAGAGAGCTTCTTGATCATGTTGCGCAAGGAGAGGACGACGCCGTAGACGAGCTTGGCTTCCTCGTCAAACGAGAGCGTGCTTGATCGCAGAGGATCGGGCTGGGGCGGGGCGGGGTCCTGGCCGATGGCGACGACGACGCCGGTAGACGAGGAGAGGGTGTTGCGCGGGCTGGTCACCGCGCTGGACGGTGCGGAGGCGTCGGGGGTAGGGGGCGCGACGGCGCGGGAGACGGCGGGCTTGAGGGGTCGTGTCCGATGCCAGTCTTGGTAGTAGACGCAGGCGCAGTGTCTGTCAAAGATGTAGAGACTGAAGATGGTCATCCTGGTGTGAATTCAACCGCCGTCATGCTTTCCTGGAGAGAACCAGATTGGTGTCATCACTTCGCTGTCGGACACCGCCTCACGAATTTCCCTCTCCTGCCAAAAATCTAATAGTAATTGAGGTTGCAACAGTACAATAATTGACACGAAGGACAAGAACTCGGAACGAACGTCACCCAGCGATACCATGGGCTTTGCAAAACACTGCATTCCCGTCTTCCTTTCGTAGGTGGAAAGAAGAAACCCTTCAGTGTGCTACCACCGATCTTGCTCATATATCAACTCACATAAACGCAGCACGTAGGGATCTTGCCGCACTCAATGCCATCGGTCCACAAAATGCAAGACGCCTAAAGGTCAATGATCGGTACAGGCGGTCGTCAACAAGATAGAACAGGTAGGACGTACTAGACCTCTGCGACAACAAGACAACTCTCCGGCGCCAGGGTGGCAGGTATATTTAACACCATCGGGCGGACTTGGCGCAGCAGTGGCGATTAAAATCAGGGCAGCAACCATGGCAGGAAGAAGAACAGGGAAACGAGTCACCATGGTTCAACCTAGAGAATTTGAGGTGAACCTGTGTCAGAGGAGGAAGAGAATCTAGGGAGATCGGTGTCTCGCATGCCGTTTCTATGCAGTGCGCGGACATGAAGTGATAAAAACAGGTTGGGCGCTTCAGTAAGCGAATAATAGAGACTCGATCCGACCAAACTCCACGGTTTCAGGCTCGAGAACGAAGGGTTTTTCCTGTGCGGATAGCCAGCCATTAGTGGAAACTCGAAGCAAGCATTATTCCCCTGAGGACCAATTAAATGCCAGTGTGTTGTGTGGAGGTCCGAACTATCAAGCCCGGGCCTGCCGACAGTTAACAGTGCAGCATCCGTCCAACGAGCAGCTGAAGCCCGTTTATGCCGTCTCTTATGTACATGGCATCATATCATTCACGACCCACAAATGACCTCCTAGAATGGCATCGAGACGTTTTCTCTTAATACGGGGGCGAAAGCGCTCACCGTCAATGCTCTCCACGAATCCCACCCTCGCTCCGCGCGAGTAACCAATACGGATGTTTGCGTCGTCGTCAGACGGAGGAACGACCAGTCCCACAGGTAATTTGACTGCAGACGTTGAAACGTTCTGTGAGCCCTCGTGGACACAAAAAAGCCATTCATGTTTTTCCCGCGAAAGATGGGCCCTGCAGCGATGATGGCCCCGACTAGTAAAACTTGAGAAGTACGTATCGCTCAGTGTCCATATCGCCATCGTCCCACCAAGCACAAGCGATGTAGCTGCAGGCAATTGGAGCTCCCCTGGTCGGCTACGGTATCGTTTTGGGTGCCTGTGTGGAATTGGCAGATTAGATTAGAATGCGGCTGTCGAGACCAGTGTATAAGAAACGCGATAGTCCATCGTGCTCAGCTTGTGTTTCAATCAATTACAGTAAAGGCGATGACTCGGTGGTGTGAATTCGACCATCATCGTCATGCTCGACGCTCACGATCCTCTCCCCGACGATGGCCCAGTGCCGCTGTCGTTTCCTGCGATTCTCCGCAATCCAAAGCTCTCTGATCGCTTCGCCCATCTCCAGGAGCCGTCCACTCACCAACACACGGCCAGGAAGCAGCCCAGAGCAGAACCAGAAGGAAAGCGCTGGGTCAGACGACGCGAGAATGGTCCTCCCTGCGTTCTCTCGCCGGTCCCAGACTGACGCGATTCCTAGCAAAGTTTACGCACAACCCACACGTTACCCTCCCATCCAGCGCCGACTTGGCTCGTCTGCCCCAACTTCCTCTGTCTACTTTCCCCCATCCCCTCCCAAATTATCTTCCCCGCACGCTTCTCCTCCCCCCCGCACGCCCTCCTCCTACCCTCGCATCCACCTCTTCTGCTGGCCTCTTCTCCCTCTCTCTGCGTGGCGTACGCCGCTCTCTCCGCGCTCGTCCTTTCTCTGCTCCCCTCGTGAAGGCTGTCGACTCCCATCTCTCAGCATGGCTCCAAGGTGGAACCTACCTCAATCCAGACCAAGCAAAGGGCCTTCTCAGCTTTCCCGGGGACCCGGTTGGCGGTAGACACGACATTAGAGAAGTCTGTAGGGAAGCCGGTAGGCTCATCTGGGCCGTCAAACCCGACTATGCCGACGGCGGCTTCGAGCGCTACGTCGTGCACTGCGTCGCCAGGTGGTACGGTGTCGTCAGCTTCAGTTCGTCTCCGTGACACCTCTCTCCCTCGCGTACTCACATCACCCTCAGGCAAGGACACGGACGGCCATCGTCTCACCTATCTCCTCCGCCCTAACATCACCCGTCCGGATCCGCGAGCACCTGCATCTCAAACGCTGGACACCCCTCCCGCGACCGACGCGTCGGATTTCCACGTCTCAGACGCCAGCGCCTCCGATTTCAATATGTCTGACATAGACTCGGCACCTGGCGATCCCCCTGACACCCCCTCGCTCTCAGACATTCAGGAGTCGCGTCCGTCTTCCCCTGCATCCTGGTCCGCCATCGGCGGGTCCGACTCGGCTGTCGACTCGGACAGCGACAGTGACGACCGCGGCTTCGCAGCGTCCATGGAATCCCTCTCCTTGTCTGCGCATGGCGAGCACGATGACTTTGCGGCGGCGGACGTGACACTGACGCCCTCCCGTGTTGGGAGCGCCGCCCTGAGGGAACAAGAGAATCGGACACCCTCGCGCGCCCGCGCAGACCGGGACCACCTGCGCACGGTATATTCCCGCTCCGTTTCTTCACCTTCCCCGGCGCGTAGACCCTCACATCGGTTTACAGCTCGCAGGGTGGGTGCGAAGCGGAGGAAAGCCAAGAATGTCAAAACGGCGCTCGCTGGGGCCGTTGGCACAGATAAAGGGTCATTTTATGATTACCTTTTTGCTTGAATTCTGTGCTTCTTGATCATACGGGATTGCTGGCCACTGGCTACAGCTCGCATTGACTCTCCGTATGTGTCTATTCTACATCTATAGGTAGATAGTCTGTCCATTGTATTACTGCGTAAAGATCCTTGTCAAAAGGTATAGTGTCGATCCTCCCAAGCGCTGCGTATCGTCGTCAGTTTGTGCCTCGAACCAAGAAATTGGTTTGCTCACCACAAAGTTGGTGATCGCGGCAAATGCTAAAATGAATATCAAGTATCCCTTGGTCCGCGACACACCCGCGTCCGAGGCAAATGTATTCGAAGAATCCGCACCTGACAGAATCAACAAGAGCAGCACGCCCTGCAACTTGTCTTCAGCACTGACGCTCCTAGAAGCGCATCCACTTACGTTGGATAGCACCCACGTCAACAGCACGTTGGTCCTCACGTTGGCATAATAATCCATCGCCGCCTGCTCCTTCTCCCGCTCGGTCAACTTGGGTTTCCGTTTTGGCCCCTTGGACTTTGGCTGCGCCGTCACGTCGGCAAATTTGGCCGCGCGGAGCGCGTCGAGGGCTTCCTCGTAAATCCCATTCACGTCTGCCGCCTCGGCGAGCATCTTGATATCTACCTGGGAGTGCGAGTCTTGCACGGCAGCTCCAAGATCGGTGCTTGGGACTGCATCTTGTTTCGTTCCCCAGGAAATCTAGCGCGAAAGAATATGAGCAAGAAGCATGTACTCGGGTGGAAAGACAGACATCATTGAGGTTCGAAAAGGCATATCTGGCAAACACGTCAGTTGGGCATTGCCGGGGAGTGAGAGCGTCTCACATGCTCAGGATGCATATGTATGTTGGACTCAGCAATAGATATTGCACAAAGCTTGTCAAGAGATGCCACGGATCGAATGCGAGTAGGCTGCTCAGGACATACACTGCATCCACCTCTGAGTAAACAGATCTCGCCAACGATCCAACCTTACCTCCGTACGTCACGATGACGCTCAGCAGTACGACACTTCCTCCGGCTTGAGACGCAACCGCTACCCCACAGAGCACGGATGCGACAATGAGGTAGATCATCAAGACAGCCAAAAAGATGGACGCAAGTTTATATTTCAGATGCGCACTGGGCACGGTCTCAGCATGAACGACTCGGATGAAAATTCGAACATACGCTCTCGGCTTGTTTCCCATTGACATGACGAAACAGGAAACAATGATCGATGCCAGGAAATACTTGACCCATCAGAACATGGCTCGTTGAAAGGTGAACGCAACTTACTTGTACTATCGCATTGAAATACTGGATATTTGTCAAGCCGAAGGATTTATTCTCCAGGGATGAACTGAGTACGACCTATTTCACACTTGCATCAGTCCGATCAGTATCATACATAACCCTCAATTGCTCACAAAGAAGAGATAAAAGTTTCCCTGGCATGATCCATTAAGCGACTCGATTGAATGCAAAGATGAAGCAGACTTACGATCCCAAACCAGGTAAACACCATGTTGATGCAGTTATACACCGTCTCCACCAGTAGCACCACCTTTCTCCATGGACTATGTCCACTACGCATGATTTGTCCCACATGAGCGATAGCGTAGACTGCGGCAAAGAAGGAACCATTAAGCCATCGCCGACGCTGAGATATGAACTCTGGGAGCGATTCGGGAACATCCGTCTCGCCGATGGCCCCCTTGACGTATTTCAACATCCTAAGGACGAAATGAATCAATTTCAGGGATACTAGGAGAATCGTACCAGCTGGAGTTGGATTTGGCTATCAACTCGAAACAAAGAATGCGCTGGAGGCTGTGAATTTATGGTTCGGCAAAAGTTGCAAGTCGCTTACATCCTCTGCAAGATCTGTCACCTCATCAGTGTACGAGCGAGAGCGCAGCACGAGCTACGTACACATGTTTGACGTAAATATGTCTGTATCGCTGCCGTGAAGAACCTCGCCCTTAAAATATGAGGCAAGAGGACCATGTCCATCCTTGTCGTTCTGCAAAGCAATGTACCTGTACATATATAGGTATCAGCTGATCACACTGCTTTGGCCTCTTTTGAACACACCTGTAAGCAGAAAATGCACCGGGCTAAATGCAAGTAAGTCTTTGTATTCCGTATAGATGGGACATATTTACCAAAACGCTAATATACCCAAACATGCTTTCAGTGGGCTTGTCCAAGATGTTGCTCAGCTTGTATTCAAAGTTTTGCGCAGCGACTTGGCGAGAATTAGACGCGGGAGAAGGATCATGAAAGTCACTGTACCCAGCGGGTTCAAGAGGTATCTCCAGTTCTTGCCCTTGTATACCGCGATCTCGCCGCAAGCGCCACCCACGTTTGAGTTGACATCAAATGTCTTCCATAGTCGATATATACTGTTATTTCCCGGGCGGGTGCCAACGTCCAACAATACGCATACATTTGGCTGCGATCCCAGGACGGTTAAATTTTAGACAGATCCTCATGCACTCCACCTACTTGGAGCATTGGCGCAAATGCATTAAAGAACCATCGGTGGCTGTTAATCTTCTTCTGGTTCTTTTCCTTCATACAGAGAATGATTTGTGTGGGTACGATGCCCTTATCTGGATACTTGAACTGGATATTCGGATCCAAGGCAAAGGACGTCGTATATTCAAATAGGTGAGCTGTTACTTCCTTGTTGTTTACGGTGTTTTTCATATGGTCTCCAGGTTGGTAGACACCTAGGAGAGTCAGGCAGTCAAGGACGCGAGGATGAACCTTCTTTCGTCCATCTGCAACGATGCAGACCACCACCTAGTACATTATAACATCAGCCACGGAAGACAAGTCCCGAATGAATGGCGGACCTTCTTCCATGCGTCTGGCCCCCAAGTTTGCGAATTTTTACGGGAACAAAGATGTGCAATATTTCGCATCACACCGTACATGGTCCTGCAAAACAAAACCTCGTCTTCCTGAACCAAATTGTTATCAGCGTATTCAAAGAAAGGTGATTTCAAGTGCAAGACGCACATTATACATAGTGATAACAATAAATAATTCGGTGGTACGCCCACTTTCGTTCTGACGGAGAAAAAACTTTTCCTTTTCGAACTCATCAGGGTTGCAGGTTACAGCAGTATACCTCGTTTTCGTCATTTCCTTTTCTCCACGGTAAGGCAGCACGAGCTTGGGCGGGACACTCAGGTCGACGACTAGGTTACCGTTGGTGAGCTGAACGCGTTTCTTTTTGAGTCTACGCCGGACCCGACCGGTGGGGGCAGGTCCAAAGTGCATGGTTTCGACTGGTGTCTCGGATTCAATAGATGTAGACAGGGAGGGGGTCCTTTTTCCCTCTTGAAAGTCGAGCTCGTCGTCCGGGACGTCTGCGTACTGGGATATGTCGTACCCGTCATCATATTCGTCGTGATCAGATTTTTCGGAGAGATAATTTGAATCACAGTGTTGTGAATAGCCAGAGTATCGAACAACGTTATTCTCATCGAGCCTGTAGTCTTCATCGTCACCGAAAGGAGTTGGCGAACGTGACCGAGGTGGATGATACGATTGACGGGGATATGCACCAGAAGCAAACGCCTCGGTGTCGTGCTGAAAGTGGTCGACAGAGCCACTGTACGGCGCTGAAAGGCCATGCGTGTACACGGTCGTTGTCGAGCTAAACGGAGTGCCGACGACGTGAGCGGGTACGTTCGCTGGCGGCTGAGGAAGGGAGCGGTTGGAAATCTGACTGAATTGGCTATACTGAGAGAGGGGGCGCGTGTCTGAATAATCGGTGTAGAGTGAATTGGGTCTCGAGCGAGGGTCGGTGAAGGGATCATGGTCGTGAGTGGACGAAGGAGGGTCTTCGAGGTCGAGGGTTTCGCCTGTCATAATGGTGGGCAAGAGCTGACCTGGCTGATATCGCTCTGGGGGCTGTCTCGGAGGGTCTTTCGCCGAGTCTGTCAGGCTACCATGGAGGTCAGCGGTCTCACAACTGGTGATAGCAGAATAAACGACACCTGTATTGGGAGTATCGTTTCCCGTCATCGTCGTCGCCGTCGACGACGATTTGGTCTGCTGGTGCTGGTTTTCGTCGAGACATTTAGTGTATCATGTTAGCCGAGTCGAACCATAGCGCGTCTTGGTCACGTGCGTGACGGAGCGCGTAATGTGACAACGACAGGAGTGAGTCCTCTTCTCGACCGCCATGTCTGAGTCCATGTCGACACCGTGGATCCACAACTACTTCATCGGCATCGCAGAAACGTATGGCGCGCAGCCCTACAACGCCCCAGTCACTAAGGCCAAGAGGAGAGTTCAGCTCACAGACGTAGGCCTCTCCTTCACTCCGCGATCTGCTCCTCACAGTTTCTTTCAAGCTTCTTACTTATCAGGAAAACAGTTACGTGTGGGCGTGGGTATCTGACAAAAACCACAGAATCTCCATCCGCATCTCAAAAGATGCGACAGATGAATACAAGAGGTCAGCTGGACTCCTATCGTTCCTGCATCGCGTTCCTTACGAGTCAACTTCTGGAGCAGAAAACATGGACGTAGCATCATCGATTCACGCTTTTTTGTTGTCTTTGTTGGCAATTACCGTCCCATGTTTTCTCCTCGCCCTCTTGGCTCAACTGCTCGCGGAAATACATCCGTATCCCACATATCGTTAGAAATAGGCCATATTTCCTGTGTAGGCATGGGTGGACACTTGTTTGGGAACCCTCGTGACCTCGAGTCGGATGAGAAAATAAAAGAATGGGTGCTGGGCCTGCGTCAGGACGGTGGGGGTGGGTAAGTTCGAGCATACATTCGGGGTCAGAGTCTAATACTCGTTTAGAAACGTCTTAAAGCTGAGAAAGCAGCAAGAACAAGCGCAGAACAAAAAACCGCCCCCATCTCCCCCGCCTCCCCCTCCGTTCTCACTCTACGCACCTTTGTCCCAACGTCCGCCAACTCGAGATGCTGAAGATGATGTGGAATCCAAACTTGAACGGCCCCGTGACTTCAAGCGCGCATATGCCAAATGTTGGCGGGTATGTCGTCTATTCTCGCCTTGTCGTTACATTTTAACTTCATTCACCAGAAAATAAGTCCTGATCCACTAGCGTACTTGACCAGGTCGGCCGCGGAGAAACGACAAAGTGAGATGTTGTCCCTACAAAAGACAAATCACATTTTGATCCCCATATACAGTGACGGAATCCAGTGATTCGCTTGCTGAACCGCATTCCGAATCCACAGTTCGGCTCGAATCTCGCGAACCCTCAGCACCCCCCGCATCTGCATCTGCCTCACCATTACGACGCCAAGGAACGCCAACAGATTGGTCGCCATCATACAGGGGCAGTTCGGTTGCTCTAGGTGAGGGTATGGTTGTTGTTTCTGGGAATGAAATCCAACAGTGTGATAAATCAGATATCTTTCCAACTGCCTCGCATTCATCTTCAGATACGGAACGACACAAAGCGGACAATGCGATCACTTTGGACGACGACCCACCGCCAACGCCTGCGCAACGTGTCAAGTGTTCGCCACTACCTTCCTCGTCGCCTCCTAACAGCTCTCCCATCTGTTCGCAACTTCTCCGATCGTCACCACCTCCACCCAGCCTATCCCCAGCTCATCATCCACCCTCTTCTTTCCCAGCCCCAGCGGAGGTTTGGAAGGACGTTCAGCGAAAGATCCCCCATCCAGGACTCCCCGTTCCACGACCGGACTCCACCAATCAAAGCCCGGCTCGAATACTAGTACCTAATTCCGATACATCGGGTTCTCAATCGTATACATGTCTCTCGAAGGAGTTTCAGCCCGCAGATGAATCAACACCTAAAGATGGCAATGAGGTGGGGCGGAAGTCAAAGACAGAGGTTCTACGCGTACACAACAACAAACAAGAAGCCCCTTTGTCTGGCGACAGTCCTGACAACGCCAGTGTCGACAAAGGAAAGCAGAAAGAATGTGGTCCAACTCGACCACTGGCACAGAATGCGCAGAAGGTCGAAGTCCTGGAAGTCAGCACCTCAGATACTGAGGATGAGGCTGATATATTGCGGTTGACCAATAGCAATGCGTTGGTGGAGGCTAGGATTGCCACACTGTCCAAAACCCAGGATGCGAGCGAACGGGGTATCAATGCTGACCGTGAGGACAGCCAATTATCTATAGATGACGCCGACACACATTTAGTACTGCAAGGCATTCCACCACGCCACTCCTCACCACCAGCGCCTACCTGTGACCCACCTCCTGCTAAACGACACACTGCCAACGTTTCTGTCCAACCCCTCACTCCCTCGCCTACATCGCCTGAACGACCTGAGTCTAGGGGATCGATGGACTCACTTTTCTCGGCTTCGCTCGAAGAAGAACAGTCTGTGGCCTCCCAGCTTCTCGTTTCCTCTGTGGGTCGGAAGGAGGATGACACAAGCCCTTGCTGTGTTCCACGACATGACGCAGAAGCATGGAAGGAACCGAGTTTTATTTCGAAGCACAAGGGGAAGGGAAAGGTGCATGCCATCGAAGAGCCCGAGACACCCAGCACTACCGCAGGCAAGAAACGTCGACGGTCTACTGAGGCAGAATTACCCTTGCAGAAGCATTCTCGGAATGGATGCCGGGATGCATTGGGCCAGACGATTGTCAACCAAGCCGCCGAGACATCCGCTCGGGGGGAATCGCATTTAAGAAATCGGCCCTCGAGTCCATCCAGGGATACTGAGATGGCGGTTCCGCCCCTCGTAGCTCGGTTGTCGAGGCCCCGTCTTGCCAACTTTGTCGTCGACTTCGAAGCCATCGACCTGGGAAAAGGAGTACCGATACCTAGGTTAGATTTGGAACGGGATATCAAAGGCACGTTGTTGAGAACAGGCAGAATTCGAACACAAGGAGAAAGGGTGGAGAAAGATGGTAGTATTTACATTCATTCATAATTTGGCAGGGTCTGGGGTTTGCCATCAGTTTTTGGAAGGCAAGAGTTCATGCAGTTACTTGAGAAAGGGCACTCAAAGAAAGTGTGACTGGAACATGAGTACCAAAAAAAACACAGGAACATGCAGATTCATTGTCATACTACAATTTTTTAAACTGGGACCTGTAGAGTCCAGAAAAATGAGTTATGCAAGTGCATGTTGCATGCAGACAAATGTAATCAGTAGAAGGCATCAGAACAGAACCATTCCTTCTGATAGTAAAAGATGCAGGTATAAAGAAAGGGGACTGCACTAATGGGTGTAATGACTGGACAGAAAACATGTTTGGATCACTGTCCTGTTCTGGAAATTAGCAGTGACACATATGAAGCTGGATACCTGCCAACTCTTTGAACCAAAGCATTAGGTCATCAAACTGCCTGTGCACACTCATGTAAAGCATCATCAGGTTTTCTGGATGATGCATTTTGCTGCCACTTATTTCCCAATGAAATAAGT
>JBBPTV010000046.1:0-69087 GCA_038094275.1 Tubosaeta brunneosetosa
TGCCGTTCGATCTAGAATTTCCCAAGGCCGTACTTCTCCCCTTATAAACCAATCAGACCAACACGCCGTCTGCACGCGACCCCAAAGGTATTTTTCTCAGCCGTAGCACGGGTCATCATCAATAGTTCACTATTCCACGAAGCCATGGCAGACATTCATCTACTCGTCCTCATCCACGGCATGTGGGGTAATCCTGCTCACCTCGCACACATGGACAAAATCATCCGTCAAGTCAGGGGTGATGCCGAGAACCCTTCCCATGGAACCGAACTCGCGGTCCTCGTCGCCGAGACAAACAGTGACGAGTCGACATATGATGGAATCGACTGGGGAGGCGAGAGAGTTGCACAAGAGGTCAAAGATTCGGTTTCTCTTTGGCGTCCGTCTGACACTGTTACAGGTCTTGGACGAAATCGAGCGGTACCGTGACCAAGGAAAGAAAGTAACTCGCTTTTCGGTTACGGGTTATAGCCTGGGTGGCCTGGTTGCGCGATATGTCATCGGGTATGTGTCTCGCTTCACGGCGTGCTCTAGTAGTTGACGTGGGAGCCACAGAATCCTGCATCAAAACAAGTTCTTTGAGAAAGTGATACCCGTCAACTTCAATACTGTGGCTACGCCACACATTGGCATTCCTAGATTTCCCTCTGCCTTTTCCGCCATTGCACATTATATTGGTCCGAGGTTCTTGTCACGTACTGGGGAGCAATTTTTCTGTGTCGACAAGTGGTCCCCAAAAGGCAGACCCCTCCTGGATATTCTTGCCGATCCGGGTCAGCATGTTTTGTTGCGTTGACTACCCGGAATTCTGAATAGCTACACAGATCACATTTTCTATCAGGCCCTCTTGCTCTTTCCTAATATAAGAATCTATGCGAACGCGTAAGCCACGATGAACTGGCCGAGATACATGACCTTGATCTTCCCACAGAATAAATGATATGACGGTACCTTATATCAGTGCAGCAATCGAGGAAATTGATTTGTTTGCAGAATACGAGACCAACGGCCTTGAAGTGTATGTTTTATCGTTCATCAACTTTGCAAGTGCTTACTGTTACTTAGTGAGTTTCACGACGAGTACAAACACCTGATCAAGTCCTACTCTACATCGTCCTCTCCTGCACCCCGGCCACGAGAAAGGACGAACTTGGTCACGCGACTCAAGAATCTGACCCCTCCAGTACCTCCAATGCTCCAGGGTGGCTTTCCCTTGAATCTCGTTGGTTTTCCGTGTTTTTCTTTGGATGTTCATGAATAATGCTCTGTCACTAGCTTGTGTACGCGCTCCTTCCAGTAATTTTCCCTACTTTCATTTCCCTCGCACTCGTCCGTTTCTCTATTTCATCCCGTCACTCAAGAACTCGTGTCAGGGCCCTCGAAGATGACAAGTCCAACAAGGAAAGACTCATCGATGTCATTGCGGGACTGGAAAGCGGTGTCGAAACCGTTGTCCTCGATCTATATGACGATTCCCAAGGCACCCCACTTCCCCCTTCCGAATTCATCTCAAAGACAGATTCAGTGCCACAGCTAGAGGAAGTGAATCTTGGCCAAGATCCGAGGCCTTCACCATCCCAAGCCATTCTTAGTCCTGTGCAGCGTCGCTGTATTGAAAACCTTAACAAAATACCTCAGCTACAGAAAGAACGCGCGTTTTTCATGGGGGTCCGAAACTCACACGCTATGATTGTATGTCGGGACGTCCAGCGTTTCCAGTACCACCTAGAGGGAGAAGGGGTGTTACGCCATTGGGCTGATCATTTTGTGGTATAGCGAGGACCATGTATGTTGTACATCTATTTGTAGAATAAACGGACACGATCAAATGGAGTTAATTTGTGTAGCAGCGCATCCAACAACGTTTTCTATTGTTGTGCACTCAGACACGATCACCGAGCGTGGCGACACCCGACCTCATTATTGAACGAGGACCGCAAAAAGGACAATCGGCCTTTTGCTATAAAGCAGAGTCACTTCCCTTGTAAAATGAGTCGATACTAGCATGCCTCCAGCCCGCCGACAACTAAAGGCCCTGGGGAGCCTCCAGCTCGTCGGATATGCAAATAACCCCACCAGTGAGTCCTACTATATTGCAGTGAACCAACGACACTGAGCCATGGCACGCGCGAGCAGAAGTTATCACAGAACTGGCGTTCATCGCCGACAGGCGAGTAAATGATCCAGGTAGCAATGCGGTCGACTCGCCACTCGAGGTTCAGTTTGACGAGTTCATGGATGGAGGTATCTTGCCATGCCACTCGGTGTCTCGTGGTCCAACTCGAGGCGATTTGTCTTTTCAGTGAATTCCCGAGGAAAAGGCACAAACGCTAGGCAGAGGAAGATGACGGTAGAGCAAGCTGCTGCCGTCTTGCTCGTCACAGTAGCTGTCACTTTTCGCCTTGTTTGCAACGACCACTCAAGAAATGGTGCCAGGTCCAAAAGGGTCATGTCGAGCTGATCGCCAAGAAGGATGACCCCCACACTATCGATGTCATCAAGATACTCCCAGGAGCAAGGAGAACGTCGGTAGTAACATGTCTCACCCAGATTATTCACTCAGTTCATGAACAGACTTGCATCATTTCTCCCCAAACTGAGGGGATACGGAGACATTCCCTATGACCAGCAGTATCGTGGAGCCATTGCGTTGGCCAAACGTCACTTCTTTCCCAAAGGAAATGCTCCCACAAAGAAAGAGGTATGAAGCGTGAGATCTCTGTCAGCGTCACTCATGTGTACACTGTGTGTCAGTTGATGGCGTCACTTCTCCAGTCTTATCAGAAAAAGAGAGAGCTCGACGCGCGGCTTCTACAACCAACCAAGACATTGGGCACCCAGACAAGCTTTATTGACTACTCATCACAAGCAGTCGGGGAGAGTCCTTCAAGCATTCATACGACATTTGATTCCGATACTACCGAGGTACCTAACCAGTTCAATCCCCAGAGCAGTGTTGGGCAGCCGGGCGGTATTGCACTTGACAATGAATCTGCTGTGCTGGCTTCCGAGGTTGCTCCCGACCTGTGAGCGCGCACCTTTTCAATAATACACGCATGCTAAATGTAGATCCCAGTGGCGATAATGAAGATCATGACGTATTCTCGGAGCCTGAAGCTGAACGCATGCAGCTTTCGGCTTGTACCCCGTACGTCCCGTCCAGCGTCTTCAGTTGTAGATTGGCTCAACTATCTCTTCCCTGCCCAGGATTGCACCGAGGTCTTTCAATCCTTATATGACACCTATATCAAATCCCAGACACACCCATGGGCCTTCCCTACCAGATGCGTCACCGACTCCTGCGATTGGCAGCCGTGAAGACATGTCGACAAACCAAGGCCTAGGGGAATTGGCGCAAATAACAGCTATCTGCAAGGGTCGATTAGACTATTGCTGCAACGCATTCATGGAAGCTTGTCGGAAGGTGCGTATTTTGCTCCTGGTGAAGGTCACGCCTCATACTGTTCCTATTCAGATGACATTCCTCCAGGAGGAGAAAGAAGAGATTGAAAGGGAATTCAGTCTCACAAAGAAGAAACTTGAGGAGACTGAGTTATGTCTCCAAGAAGCCAATGCCGACAAAGGGAGGTTGAGTAACTTGGTAGATATGCTTCGTCGCCAGATCAACACACTCTCCTCAGGGTTTGGCATGCTGCAGGTGAATAATTGCATCTGTTTGTCACGCAAGCGCACTGAATATTGTCTGGCAGAAAATTGCGAATATGAATCCAATTGATTGCGAAAAGTGGGCGGGTGATACAGACAAGTTTGATACAATCTCAATGTAACTTCAATGGACTGATTTTCTACCATGTATCTCGAGCCATTTGTCACTCATGGAAGTATGATGGTTACATGGGAGAAGGAACACATTAGAACATTACAAGGTCCGGTTGGGGAATCAAATGTTGCTACCAAGAGTCCGTTGAGCAGTAACGATACAAGGATTATTGTGGCCGTCGTAAAATTATACTGTACAGCGTCCGTGAAGAAAATTATGGGTCTATGAGTCCATCGTGGCAAGTAAGATAACGTGGTATAAGCTTGCATATCCATGACATGTTTGCGAGGCTTGGGATCAATGGTACAACACGCTGCGACGGCGAGACGTGACGAGGATGAAGTCCTTTGGAAGAGGGGATGCTCGCTGGTGTTTACGCGTTGCCTCTGTGACGCGCTTCCAAGCTTGGATGACCCTGCGTTCGAAGAACTTTGTGCAGGATAGACGAGACTTGTGCCTACGAAGAGGTGTGAACTTATGGGGATATAAAGCACAGTCGCTGCGTGGCCTACATAGGTTTCGCCTCGAGGATCCAGGGCTCGGGGTGGTATGGACGATGAGGAGCAGCGACAGTCGTGAAGGATTGTGATGGCATTACGATGTATGGGTCGTCTCAGACGATGGCAAAGAATGGATCGCCCACGGGGCTCTCAGAGAACGCAGGCGAGCGAATGACACGCAGACGGAAAGGTTCTTATAGGACCTGGGTGACAATAAGTAACCGTGTCCATCTAATTTGGGATTCCAGTATTGTTCCGAACAAGACGTGGTTGGTTGGCTTATTGTACTTGATTGGCACACGAGCGTGGACGCGCAGGACACCGCCATCGGATGAGTGAGAAGGGCGATTGGTGGATGGACAGCCACTGAGGTCAAAGGGATGGTCATCATTCTCAACGTCCGGTAGGTGGGTGTGCATCGTATGCCACTATCCAACACCCTCCACGTTGCCTCCTGCCATGCACCATCCCTCGCGATCTCCCCCGACGCACATCGATACCACACCGACGCCCGCCTCCCGCTTTTTCGTCTCCATGCGAAACCCGTTTGGCCCACCCACCTCGCCCAGGAGGAAGACCACCGAGAACACGGTCCGTCTTTCCTCATACCACCTCCGTAGGACAACCCTCACGTCCTTTTCTCAGCAGCGTGTCGCCATGTACTCCACCCCTGAGGAGAGACACGCACACAAGTCCTCACGTGCCACCCATTCACATTATCTCGGCTCTCGTCCGACCATAGAACAGATTGCAATGGGTCTCCATGTTTCACGTACCCCTCACCTCAGACCCGCCCCCAACCCTCTCCAGCGACGTCCCATCCCGTCCTATAACCCACACTACATCACCGGCGTCCAAGTCCACTCACCTTCGGCCTCGTCTGCCGATCCCCACGACCCGTCACCCTCTTCACCCCAATCTCGCACGCGTCACAGCCTTCCGCCTCCGCCCTCACGTTCCTCCATGAAAAAGACGAGTCCATCTGTGTCTACCCTTACCCAGCCGCGTCAACTTTTGTCCTCGGGCGTTTCCCCATCTGCATCCGTGGTAACCTCGGCTAGTCCTCTGACGCCAAGCCCTTCTCGACCGTTGTCATTCTTACGGGTTCGCGTTTCTAAATTCATTCCTGGTTACCGCCCTTTGAGTTTTCCATCCTCGCTCGGTCGCGCAAGCTCCATCACCTCGTCTGCGAGCGATAGTACCAGACCGACTACCCCACGCAAGGCAGTTCGATTTTCCACCAGTGTACTTGGGATTGATGAACGGTTATAGTCCTTTGTTTACTTAGATCTTTCGCGCGCACACCGTTTTACCACTTGCATTTTTTCATTCACACTGGACTTGATTCTCGCACGTTAACCTATTTTTTGATATATTATTCCAATGTAGCCCATTTCGAAATGTCATCGTCATTCTGTGGCTGTGAACTGCGATACACGCTTCTTTTGTTTCACCATCAACTTGACTTGGGTCAACTCGACCGGTCGTTCTGAATTCACTCTCAATAGATTCCGCAGACGAAACAGCACCCTAACCCGTCACCGCCATGGTGCCAGTAGAAACAGAGTACTATGACTTGGTGCGTGGCTTCGTAGTTCTTGGACGCTCCAATAACTCTTTATAGCTGGGTGTCTCCGCGGATGTCAATGATACAGATTTGAAAAAGGCCTACCGGAAGCAAGCCATGAAGGTTCGCGCTCGCATCGCTTTTATCCGCAGGATGCCTTGCTTGGATCTCACGCATTCTCGTCCCACTTCTCGTTCCGTAGTACCATCCGGATAAGAATCCCTCTCCCGATGCGGAGGAGAAGTTCAAAGAAATAAGGCAAGTTGCCCATCAAATCAAAGTGGGTAATGCTTGATGCCGTGCGCACCGCTGTTCGCAGCAAAGCTTATCAAGTTCTATCTAATCCTGTAAGCGGTGATATGTCATCTACACTTGGACATACGGAGCTGACACCTCGTCTTGCAGGATCTCCGCGCTGTCTATGATAAGAATGGAAAGTCGATGGTTCGTCCCGTCTTCCAAGGAGATTCGCGGTGGCGTCCTGAAAAGCACGATGGGACAGGCGGACAAGGAAACAAACGAGATGGAAGACGCCGCCATGTTCTTTGCCAATGTCTTTGGCGGAGAGCGATTTAAAGACTACGTGCGTTCTTCCGTTGCTCGCACTCTTATTCACTCATCAATCAATCCCAGATCGGGGAAATCTCTCTCATGAAAGAAATGACATCTGTGGCTCAGACAGTAGCGACCGACGAGGAGCGTGAAGAACTCGAGAAGGAAGGCATCATCCCGCCTCCTACTCCCGCTCAGGAGAGGCCCCACACTCGGCCTACAACTCCTGCGACGGAATCCCGAGCCTCGGGTCTAGCTACCAGGTCTCTTGATACGTCAGCCATTGCTCTCCAAGCCTCCGTCAGTAATGAGGATACATCCAAACGTACACTGTCACCAGACCCGCCATTCAAGAATGGATCAAAGAGCGTCCCAACTTCACCCATGCAGGAGAATAAGGATTTGCATACGCCCAAGAAACGCAACAGGCTGACACCAGAGCAGAAAAAGAAACTTCAGGAACTTGAGGAGGAGCGAAGGAAGGCTTTGGAAGAGCGTGTGAAAGTGTTGACGGCCAAGTTGCTCGAACGGCTTAGACCATTTGTCGAAGCCCAACATCCTGGGGAGAAAGATGATCCAGAGACTAGAACTTTCCAGGATAAGATTAGACTGGAGGCAGAGGATTTGAAACTAGAGAGCTTTGGTGTTGAGGTATGTCAGTGTTGTGCCAGGTGTCGTGGGTGATTCACGCGTTCGGTGTTCAGTTGCTGCAGGCAATTGGGACCGTTTATAGCATGAAAGCCACTTCGTTCTTGAAATCAAAGAAATTCCTTGGCCTGTGAGTCTTCGCGACGTCGTACTTTCTTGGAGTTCACGGCATCCTAGCGCGGGTTTCTGGTCTCGGATGAAGGAAAAGGGTTCTGTGGCAAAGGACGCATGGGGCGTTATTGGAAGCGCGTAAGCGTGTTAAACGTCTCCATTTGATGAAACTCACAAAACTTTGATGACTAGACTGAGCGTCCAGTCATTAATGCAAGAGATGGAGAGGTTACAAGCCAAGGGCGAAGTGAACGAAGACATGTTGCATGCAATGGAAGCAGATATGACTGGCAAGGTATATAGATTTTTGTGCCGTTCTCTATATGCTAACGCCACCGCGGTGCATTGTAGATCCTGCTCGCTTCTTGGCGGGGAACCCGTTTTGAGGTCGTGCAAGTACTGCGGGAGGTGAATCCTTTTCATACATGAAAACATGACCAGCAGTTTAGTTGACCTGTATCAGGTTGTAGATAACGTCCTCAAAGACCGCGAAGCTTCTGATCAAGTACTCATTAATAGAGCCAAGGTATGTCCACAAAATTTACGACGCCATGTTTTAACAGCGCATTGAAAGGGTCTGTTGATCATTGGCCACATCTTCAAAACCACAGTGCCGGATGATTCTGATGAGGATCGTCGAGAACTTGAACGGTATGCATGATGGCGATATACATCCGCTATAGACGAGCCTAACTTCTACCACCAGCATGGTTGCAGAGGCAGCAGCTGGCAAGTCAAGACACCAACAGTTGCGTGCGCATGCTAGAGGACGGAGAGACGACAAGCACATACACAAGGATGGTGCGGACCAGACCGACGAGGCGGCTGCCTCCCACCTCCCTTCATGAGACGATATCGGGTTTCTGACGCATTTCATGTTTGATTTACATTTCGGTCTCATTGACTTATGCACACCCAGCCTAATTTGCACGTGTCATAAAATCATCGTCATTTGGGTACAATCATGCAGACGCTTGGCTTTTTGTAGCGTAATGAATACTAGTATTACAGGACAATCCAACGAACCCCAAGGTTCAAACCTTTATGCGCTGCATGTACCCAGAGTTTGTTGATATTCGTCCCTCACCTGTCCCGGGATTCATAGCGCCTTGAATGGATGCAATCGAACAACATACCTCGGCATAAAAGTCGTCATCGGCAAGAACAGCGAAGCCGGTCCACGCTAAGCCCTTGGTGCATGCCATGCACAGCTTGTGAGCTTCCATGCTTCGTGCAGAGTTTGCAAATGCTGGTGTATGGTTCCCCCCATGCGATTGCGTAGGGATGGCTATTTTGGGATATCAGCTGCATGCCCATACGCGCTAAGCGGATGCTCTATCTTACCGAACGCTGGATGTAGCGACGGCATCTCTAGAAGACTATCTCATGAGGACATCCGTACACGTGCCCGTAGATATGATGTACTTGCCGTAAGAGACATTGCCCTAAAGGGGAGTGGAGGTAAGAACAATGTGTTTTCACGATAGAATATTACGAACAAAATCTGTAGAAGCTCCAAATGGGACCTGCTGGACATCCATCCCCAGGCAGCTGACCATGGTCTGGGTGAAGTATCTCCCTAGAAACACATTGACACGGCATCAAGTGACTGTGTTTGATGACATACCCAAAACACTGTTTTGACGTAGATCAAAGTAGGGCTTTGCCTCGGTGATCTTGAGGCGACAGTCAGTTGCAATAACTGCACCCCTGAGTCGAGTTAAAAAAACCTATCGCGCAGAGCGGATTGCGAGCCTTACTGGAAACACGCCTCCACTCGTTCCCTTAAACGGTTTAGCTGGTCGCGATCGGGTGCGCGGAGGAACCAAAGCATTCGGGCATAGTCGGGTATCACTAGCAAAATCAAAGTATGTTCGCCACTTGGGTTTGGAATGGCTTACCATTCGGAGAACCTTGGCAACCTTGAATAATTCCAGTCACTCGGTGGTCAGGCTTAATTTGTTGACGAAGGACGGAAACATTCGAATAGGCAAGGAATGCTGCGTCCAGCGCATTCACACCCTCCCAAGGTGCGGTTCCGGCATGCGCGCTGATTTCTGTCCGTGAGTTTCGGAAACAAACTCTATATGTTTGTCCACCCACGAAAGTCCGAAAAATTCCACGTCAATCACCTGCATGGCTAAGCATGATCCGGTAGACAAGGAATTAGGTGATCCTGCGGACGGGTGACACCTACGAAACGCAGTCAGTGACGTTCTCACCCCGCAAACCTGACACAAACATGAGGCACGCATGCATTCCAGTATAAGCACCGCGTTCGAGCAGGGTAATCTTTCCTCCCCCACCTTCCTCCCCTGCACGGAGTTTGAATGCGAGATGTAAGCCATCGATAGCGACCTACCTGGCGTTCCAAGAAGGACAACTTTTCCAGCAACATTGTGGGCCAACAATGCGGACTTTATCGCGATGGCCACACCCACACCACTCACCGCAATTAGATTATGACCGCACGCATGCCCAATCAAGGGCAATGCGTCCATCTCGGCGTTTACACCGATGGTTCTTCCTCCCTTACCGTGGGTGAACTCGGCTCTCCATGCCGTCTGAAGGCCGAGATAGTGTCTTGTCACGACGAAACCATGGCTTTCAATAAAATCTGTCAACATATCGTGGGCATAACTGGGCGGAAGGGTTATGGTGAACACGACAGCATCACGATGAATACGCACTGCTCCTCGAACATGAGTTCGGGATGATCTGACCACGATTGGCAAAACGTCTCTTTTTCGTGAGAACGCTTACTTACCGTGAATACTGAGACTGAGGGATCTCAGGGCAGGGTCGACGGTATCAAGAGAATTGACGATGGTTGTCATAAAGTCTCGTTTTGTATCAAAGGGAAGCAGCGTTCCAGAGTAATCAGGAGGTGGGTCAAAACTCTGGGTGGTTGGACCTGAGGAAAAGTCGCAACAGGATTCAAAAGAGATGGGAATGTCCCCATAGGCCGCCTGAGTGTTGTGAGCGAAGCATCGATTGAGAACACAGCGAGACAGACGATGATATCGCTTAACCGTTTAGTGACTAAACCTGGTCTGTGAGCCGGGGGAGGGGGCGGAGGCGGCGTGGTGGAAGTAAAGAAACGCCTGAGGGAGAAACAACCGTTGTGGCCGTGGCTGTCTAAGGGAGGGACAGGCATGGTGAAGAGGGGCCAAGTGACGGCAAGTCCATGGAAAAGGACGTTTATCAATGTTCCCGGCAAGTGTGTGCATTTAACATGTCCGCTGTTTATCGGGCGCGCGGAACAGACGCGTGATCCGAATCCCGCACTAATCGGAATTACATATGTTGCGAAAATCCCACAGTCCATGATCCAGAAGAGACGGATCCGTTCTCGGCGTTTTAGAGCAAAAAAAAACATGTGCGATGCCATCTCAAGTGCGGAGCTACATAAAACCTGGAAGACTCTAGATCGAAGTCTGGATGACGTGACAGAGATCGACCTTGGCCGAGGAGCTGAGACTGCTGTTTGACATGCGGATAATCAATCGACCGTCATTCGCTTCTTTCTACCTTGTTCGCCGTCCATCAGTCAGAGATTGATTCGGTGACCTCACCCTCACAACATACGAATAGTAATTTTGCTTAGATCAATGATCCGGAACATTCGCACTCGACTCGAGAGTTGCAGTCCTGCATATTTCCAAAAGGGGATCCAGTGCCCTTGGAATTCAACATGCACAAACAACCCAATCAGCTTCTGTGTGGTAACAGCCAACTCGTCTGCAGACATCTGCGTCGGCGGCAACCATGGCATCGACTGTCACTTCTATCCACACAGACAACCTCGGCCAGATCTTTCAGGGCCTCCGAAATTCCAGTCATGAGGCTCGTCTTCAAGCTGCCGTCGACTTGCGTCGCTACGTGAGCGCGACATTGTCCGATCTAGCTACGTGCCGTTGAGCCTCTTATAGGTCTCCACGACGGTCGTTGAAATGCCGAATGACGCCGCAGTCAAGTTGTGGGACGACGATATCAACAAACGCATATTCGACCTTATGCACAGCCAGAACAATGTAGAGAGACTCGGTGGATTATTGGCAATTGGTACGCTACCGCAGTTCACCCGTCTCCGTTTGTATTGAACTGGTCACACAGACCATCTTTTGGAGAATGAGGGCGAAGACATCGTCGGCTCAAAACGTTACCTCTACAGGTTCTACAATTATGTCAAACAGCTCCTTCCCAACCATGATGTCAATATCATGTTGGCCGCCTCCAGGACTCTTGGACAGATTGCTGCCATCGGTGGCGCTGACTTTGGCGAAGGATTTATGGATCTTGAAGTCCCAGCAGCCGTAGAGCTTCTCCAGGGCGCTGAACCACCACGCTATGCTGGCGTTCTCATTCTGAAGGAACTGGCGCGTAATAGCGCCAATTACTTTCATTCTCACATTAGCCTTGTATTCGATAAGATTCTCATCCCTCTGCGCGATTCTCGTGTTATGGTCCGGGAAGGCGCTGCAGAGTTGCTGGCGGCGTGTCTAGAGATCGTGTCAAATAGGGAGCGGCAGACACGGATAACCTACCTTATGAAGATACTTCAGGATGCGCAGCTGGGGCTAAAGATGGCACAACCCGAAGTCATCCACGGCTCACTACTCATGTATCGCGAGCTGTTGCTTCATGGGGACACGGTGAGTAATCAATCTTGTTGAAGGACAACTATGTAACGATTGCCTTGTAGTTCATGCGGGAGTCATTTCTAGACACAGCCGAACAAATTCTTCGTTTCAAGTCACACAGGGATAGTCTGGTGCGAAAAATGGTCATCACGCTCATACCGACGCTCGCGGCGTACGACACTCAAACGTTCTCCGAACATTACCTGCACAAGTCAATGAGCCATCTGCTTACACAGCTCGAGAAACCCAACGAACGCTCTTTTGGCATGTTGTCCTCGACATGTTACTTTTGTCGTTTGCTCATTGAACGACAGCTTTCATTGCCATTGGGCATACCGCGACCGCGGTCGGGAGCGATATGAAGCCCTTCCTTGACTCTATCATGGCACAGATCAAACTGGGGTTACAGCAAAGAGGGTAGGTATATCCCATTGATCATATGATTGCACCTCACGTCAGGTAGGAAAAAGAACGCGCCTTCAGAAGAACCTATTTTCCAATGTGTTGGAATGCTTGCGTCAGCTGTTGGACCGAATTTGACAAAGTTGCTTCATGACCAACTTGACCTATTCTTTGCATGTGGCCTGAGCGAGCCACTACGACAAGCGCTAGTAGCGATCGCCAGAAACATTCCGCCGCTGTTGAAGACAATTCAAGATCGATCGTTGGACCTGCTTTCAGTAATACTGATCGGACAACCCTACAAGGTGATCGGTTCGCCATCATCGTTGGTGCGAAGTGATGTCACTTCTCATCCACGTGACTTGTCTGGGGTCAAGACGGGCAAGAGCCCCGAGCTGATCACTCTCGCGCTCACGACGCTTGGCTCATTTGACTTCAGTGGTAAGACGAGTGATTGTATCGTTTGAAGTTGGAACTGAGGGCAGTGAAGGACATATATTGAACGAGTTTGTTCGGAGCGCTGCGCTCCCGTACCTCGAGGACGACAATGCAGATGTGCGACGGGCTGGCGCACTGACTTGTTGCCGCCTCTTTATGCGAGATCCCATTTGCTATCAGGCAAGCAGTCATGCAATTGAAATCATCAGCGACGTACTCGATAAATTGCTTACTGTTGGGATTGCGGATCCAGGTAAGCACAGCATTTTGTGGAGGTTTGTTTTTCCTGACGGTATCGTCCAGATGCAACCATCCGACAGACTGTTCTTTCCTCCCTGCATGAACGCTTCGACAAACACCTTGCACAAGCAGAGAATGTCCGTTCCATCTTCATCTCCTTGAATGACGAAGTATTTGAGAACCGCGTCACCGCCGTTGCCTTGATCGGCCGTCTTGCAAAGCACAACCCTGCCTATGTCATGCCTTCACTCCGCAAGGCCCTCATACAGCTCCTCACTGAACTAGAGTATTCCACTGTCACGTTAGTGTTTCCTCTTCCTCGTTAACCACTGACTCACCATTCCACAGACGCAATCGCGAGGACTGCACCCGTCTGCTCACTTTACTTGTTAGTGCCACTCAGAGACTCATCAAGCCATATGCTCTTCCCATCCTTCGTGTGCTTATTCCAAAGGCCAACGATGGTAATCCAGCTGTTGCCGCCAATGTCTTGATGTGTCTGGGCGAACTTGCTGCGGTCGGTGGCGAGGATGTCGCTCCTCACATCCCCGAGCTCATGCAAGTCGTCATTACTAGAATGCAGGATCCAGCGCATGTCAAGCGAGATGCTGCTTTGCGAACGTTGGGACAACTATGTTCAAGTACAGGCTATGTCATTTCTCCTTTGATCGACTACCCTCAGCTGCTTCCCATCCTCGGAAGAATCTTGAGGACAGAGTCTGGTTCTTCCCGCCGTGACGTCGTCAGGGAAGTTGTCAAGGTTTTGGGAATCCTTGGTGCGCTCGATCCTTACAGGCGCAAGGTAAGTTGTACTGCCAGATGTTTGTATTCAGCTGAAACCTCGTCGCAGACAAAGCCGGATGAAGATGGAGCTGTGGAGGGCACACTCCAAGCCGTCGGTGCGGCTACTATCACGAGCACTAGCTCCATGACAGGTTCCGACGACTACTACCAAACGGTGGTCATTACCTCGTTGTTGACTGTCTTACGGGATCAGTCTATGAGTAATCATCATCACACGGTCATTGAAGCCGTTATGAATATCTTCAAGACTCAAGGCTTGAAATGCGTCACTTTTCTACCACAGGTATTCCCGCCGAACAAGCAATAATGTAGTTTGCTCACATCTTCCCCAGATAATACCAGCATTCGCTGCTGTAGCCCGTACATCCACCGCCCGCTTACAGGAGTTTCATTTGCAGCAACTTGCAATCTTGGTTGGGATTATCAAACAGCACATCCGAAACTACACCCCTGAAGTATTCAGGCTCGTGACTGACCTCTGGGAGAATATTTCTTTGCAGATGCCCATAGTCTCGCTCGTCGAAGCACTCGGGAAGGCTCTGGACGCCGAGTTTAGGCCGTTCCTGCCCACCATTTTACCTCTCCTTCTCAAAGTTTTTGAAGGAGAGTTGACGGAGAAGAGGATGAGTACTCAAATTAAAATATTCGAGTCCTTCAACACTTTCGGTGCGAATATTGAGGAATATTTGCATCTTATTATCCCCATCATCGTCAAAGCTGCGGAGAGGTTAGATGCAACGACTATCCTTCGCAAACGCGCGATTCAAACAGTGGCCCATCTCTCTCAACGTGTCAACTTCTCGGACCACGCTTCTCGAATTGTACACCCCCTCGTTCGGGTCCTCGATGGACAGAATAACGAACTTCGGATGGCTGTAATGGACACACTGTGCGCCATCGTCGTGCAGCTTGGCTCGGATTTCGCTATCTTCATTCCCATGATCAATAAGGTATGTCCATTCAATCACCATCTCCAGCGATGCCTGAGATACTGTAGTGCTTGCTTCGTAACCGGATACACCACCCACGGTATGAAAATCTCATTACCAAACTGTTGAATGGTGAACGCTTGCCTCAAGAGTCCGGGGTTCATGATTCTTTGGAGAACTCGAGGGTCGCCGAAATCTCGGCACCTGCTGAGGCGGCCAAGCTGACCGTCAACCAGCAGCATCTGAAGCAAGCCTGGGACGTTTCCTCTGTTTCTACGCGAGAGGATTGGACGGAATGGATGCATCGCCTCGCTGTGGAGTTCATGAAAGAGTCGCCGTCTCATGCCCTCAGGGCTTGCATGAGCTTGGTCGAATTCCATCCACCTCTCGCGAAGGAGCTTTTCAATGCGGCATTCATCTCTTGCTGGACCGAGTTATATGATCAATATCAAGTGAGTTTACTTGTAGTTCACTCCCATTCCCCCATCCTCAGCGTATCTTTAGGAAGGACTCGTACGCTCCATCGAAGCTGCAATCACTTCGCCCACCGCACCTTCCGAATTAATTCATCGTTTGCTCAATCTCGCAGAATTCATGGAGCATGAGGAGAAGCCACTCCCTATAGAGCATCGTACTCTCGGGGAGTATGCAACGAGGTTTCATGCATACGCTAAAGCGTTACATTACAAGGAACTGGAGTTTTTCACCGAAACATCGCCAACTATCATCGAGGCGTTGATCGGTATCAATACCAGGCTTCAGCAACACGACGCAGCTTGGGGAACACTTGTCATCGCACGGGAGCAATTCGACGTCAGTAAACATGAAGAATGGTATGAAAGGCTAGGAAGATGGCAAGAAGCTCTCGCTGCTTATGAGAAGAAGGTAGAAGAGGATCCAGACGTTCCTGACATTTTGATCGGACGCATGAGATGCCTGCACGCACTTGGCGAGTGGGATCAACTCGCGGCACAAGTGGAAGAGCACTGGTCGAACGCAAACCATGAAGACCGAAGGGAAATCGCTCCTATGGCTGCCGCTGCCGCTTGGTCGTTGCATGAGTGGGATGCTATGGACGACTACATCGGAACGATGAGGAGCGACTCGCCTGATCGAGCGTTCTACAAAGCCATCTTGTCAGTTCACCAGAACCAATTTCCCAAGGCACTGAGGGAAATAGGGAAAGCCCGGGACTTGCTGGAGCCGGAATTGACGTCGTTTGTCGGCGAAGGTTATGGTCGGTCATACAAGTGAGGAAGTCCGTTATACATCCAGTGCTTGACCTGACTCGCCCAGCACTCTGGTCCGTGCACAGATGTTGTCCGAACTCGAAGAGATCATAATGTACAAGCAATACGCTGACCAACCAGAGCGCCAACAAGGGATGCGGAAGACGTGGATGAAACGGTGCGGTTTTCAACGGTTGTTTCGAACTTGCTGACTCATAGAGTGCTAGCCTACAGGGCTGCCAGCCCGACGTCGAGACCTGGCAACGTATCTTGCAAGTCAGGGCACTTGTTTTGAATCCCGAGGACGATCCCGTCATGTGGATCAAATTTGCCAACCTCTGTCGAAAATCGGATCGGATGGCGTTGGCAGAGAAGACGATCAACTCACTCCTGTCGCCGGAGAGGGTGAGCCGCAGATTTCAAGGTTATTGGCCTAGTCTCACGATCGGAGATGATAGTTGCAGCACCTGCGGGATGATCAACAACACCTCAAGGCACCTCCAAACGTCGTCTATGCTCAGCTGAAATACATGTGGGCAAATGGCTCCCGAGAAGAGAGTCTGAGCTTCCTCCGCCAGTTCTCTGCAAGCCTGGCGAGGGATCTACAAGTAGAAAACAAGGAACATACTCAGCGACCCAGCGTCAGCAAACACAAACTTGACGAGTTGTCGCGCCTACTAGCACGGTGTTATTTCAAGCAAGGCCAATGGCAAGTAGAGCTGAAAGAGGACTGGGATGCAGTGAGTATCTGAAGCATGTTTTGCGTCGATATCTGATTCTTTGCGAAGCGAAACGTCAAAGAGATCTTGCACGCGTATCTCCTTGCTACACACTACGATCCTGATTGGTACAAGGCATGGCACACCTGGGCTCTTGCAAACTTCGAGGTCATTGGACACTTGGAGAGTCAGAAGGAAAGCACAGCAATTGATGTTCCAGGCAGCGGTCTAGCTGCCCACGTTGTACAAGCCGTCCAAGGTCATGATTATTTGGTATCAGGAGTGACAGACAGCTTATCCGGCATCCTATAGGCTTCTTCCACTCGATAGCTCTTCGCAATGAGAATGCGTTGCAAGACACCCTTCGGCTGCTGACATTGTGGTTCAAGTTCGGTGCTCATGACGAAGTTAGTCAAGCAATGGCAAGTGGCTTCTCCGTCGTTGAGGTAGATACGTGGTTGGAGGTTATCCCACAAGCAAGTGTCTTCAGTCGGTTTCGAACTCCTCGCTAACCGTTCTCAGATTATCGCACGCATCCAAACTCCGAGCGGGAACGTCAGGCGCAACATCAACAACTTGCTGACTGAAGTTGGCAAACATCATCCACAGGCGCTGATATATCCGCTTACAGTGGCCTCGAAGTCTTCCAGTGTCTCCCGAAAGAATGCTGCCCTCAACATCATGGATAGGATGAGGGAGCACTCTCCCGTCATTGTTGAACAAGTGCGTGTATTCATTTCTATAAGGTGATTAAATGTTTATAGCAACTATTAGGCTCTTGTAGTCAGCCATGAGCTCATCCGCGTTGCTATCTTGTGGCACGAGATGTGGCACGAAGGTCTTGAAGAAGCATCGAGATTATTCTTCAATGATAAGAATCCAGAGGGTATGATTGCTACTCTGGAGCCGCTCCATGAATTGTTAGAAGCTGTGAGTTCGTGGATTGCCCTTTGGATCAATGCACTAATTCTTTTCAGGGTCCTACCACCGCTCGCGAGACCTCATTTGCTCAAGCCTTCGGTAGAGATTTGCATGAAGCTCGCGAAGCCTGTCGTCGATACCGTGCCTACGGAGAAATGTCAGAATTGAACAAGGCTTGGGACATCTATTACGGAGTTCGCTATTCAGACGCCTCTCTACGACTTGATATTGATCTGCGAATCTAGGTATTTAGGAAAGTAGAGAAGCAGCTACCTCAGCTCACGACCCTTGACTTGCAATACGTCTCTCCTCAGTTGCTCAAGGCACGAAACCTCGAGCTTGCCATGCCTGGTGGGTTGATGTATATCATGATGTGGCATATTTTGTAAGGTTTATCGACAGGCACCTATCAGAGTGGCAAGTGTGTGATCAAGATTGCAAGCTTTGCTACCAAATTGACTGTCATCGCATCAAAACAACGTCCGAGACGTCTGTCGCTCAGGGGTGACGATGAGAAAGATTATTTATATGTTCTGAAAGGTAAGGTCTCTGCCGATTCCCAAACCACCCATACTGATCAGCGACGTCAGGACACGAGGACATGCGTCAAGACGAACGCGTCATGCAGCTTTTCAGGCTTGTAAACACACTGCTTTCGGTGGACACCAATAGCTTCAAGAGACGCCTACATATCCAACGATATGTTGTGATACCGCTGGCACCCAATGCCGGCCTGATGGGATGGGTCAAAGATAGTGACACCCTTCACGTGCTTGTCCGCGACTACCGTGATTCTCGCAAGGTCCTGCTCAATATCGAATATCGATTGATGCTTCAGGTATGAAGTGTGCTTCACTGTTTGGGAAGTTGACCTCACGTCCTTCAGATGGCACCTGACTACGAGAACCTGACACTTCTCCAAAAAGTGGAGGTATTCGAATACGCTCTCGAAAACACCACGGGGCAAGATCTTTACCGAGTGTTGTGGTTAAAGAGCGATAATTCCGAACATTGGTTAGAGCGACGCGCAACATATACACGATCACTTGCTGTCAACAGTATGGCTGGTCACATTCTAGGACTAGGGGATCGTCACCCTTCCAACCTTCTTCTCGAGAGAACCACTGGGAAGGTTGTCCATATTGATTTCGGCGACTGTTTTGAGGTTGCAATGCATCGAGAAAAGTTCCCGGAAAAAATACCATTTCGTCTTACAAGGATGCTGACGCATGCCATGGAGGTGAGTTGTCTCCATTCAATGTTTTGAATCGTCTGATGTCAGTTTACAGATTAGTGGGATCGAAGGCAGCTTCCGGCACACGTGCGAGATCACCATGTCCGTTCTTCGTGCAAATAAGGAATCGTTGATGGCGGTGCTCGAAGCCTTTGTTTACGACCCACTCATCAACTGGCGGCTAATGCAGGCCGACGTTGACACCAGGAGGCAAGAAGGTGACGCGCAAACTGAATTGCCATGGCATAACGTTACCTTACAGTCAATTCCTCACAGATGTTGACACCGACCCAGGTAGGGCTGCTGAACTCGCCAAGGTCGCAGCATACCCTCAGGCTCCTGCCCGGAAGCTTCGTGCCGATGAAAATGACATATTCAACGGTATGTTACCTTATCACCCGCTAATCTTTACTCACCCGTGTTAGATGCAATCGGAGAACCCGGGGCAAGGCAGGAAGTCAGGAACGAACGAGCGCTGCTTGTCTATAACCGTGTGCAACACAAGCTTACAGGTACGCCGAGGTTGATCCGTCATCTCCAGGACTGCGTCAATGTAGTTTATAGGGAGAGATTTCAACCCCGATGTTGTGCTCACCGTGCCAGCCCAAGTGGACAAGCTCATTCTTCAGGCTACTTCACTAGAAAATCTGTGCCAGTGTTTCTCCGGATGGTAAGCTCGCCAGACATTGAGATCTCGTTAGCTTTCACAGAACTTCTTCTCAGGTGCGCATTTTGGTAGAATACATATCGAATACCCAGTGTATACTTGCATACTACGCTATCTGTTCTATTCCAACTGTGTAACACGCATTACTGTAGTACATGATAGTCCATGGTCACCATTAAGTTTGAGTTTGACTAATTTAGAAATCAACTTGGCGCGCTCAAGTCTGAGGTCATTGACGCATAGCTTGCACTCCTTGTCATTAGTGTTCATTGGTTCATCTCCAAATCAACACTACTTCCTTTCATCAGACAATCATGCCGCGAGGAGTCCCAAATCCGAAGAAGGACGACTATGGCATGCGGTACACATCGATGCATGTTCCTCTCGCGTACGTTTCTTTCTTACTGGTGCGAACGGTACTAATAACTTGCTCAGGCCGAACCCCAAACAGATGGGAACGACCTATCTCAAGTCGGAATCACAGACACTCTGGGCTAGAAATGCTGCTCGCAAACAGAAAATCCCGGTGGAAGATGCCCCTGCGCCACCTGAGCAAAGGCATGTTCTTTGGATTGCGACGCGCTTGCGTTTTGCGATGAGCTCTGAGCGATTAGCACAGACGCGGCTCCCAAGTCGTGGTCATCCACCCGGGCTCGAGATACCTACGTATCGGCAAAGCTTCCGACGTCACACCTATTGCTGTTCCGAACGTCATTGCCAGGAAATACGAGGACCCTGTACAAGAATCGGAATATATAGAAAAAATTATGCGTCCAAGGAAGAGACACAACGTACCATCGGTGACTGCCAATGGGGACGAGTATGCGGTGGCACCTCCTTCCGACGATCCTGTAAGTGACGCGCACTATGAGCACCTTCCCATGTGTCGAAACCGCATAGTTCGAAGTCAAACTGGCTTCCATCATGATCTCCCTTCGAGAAAGGATGCGATTCTACAAACTACGCGTAACACCAAACGCAACGAGCATTGCATCGACATTCAACGAACAGTTCAAACCAGAAATTATTCGAGAGCAAAACGATCCGTTTCGAGTGGATTGGATCCATGAACCGCTACCTGACGACGCCTATTTAGTCGGGGACAAGGTACACCATTTACTTCCACCATGCGTATGCGTGATCTTCTTCGCTCTAGGCTTTACGGATATCGGACCCTCATGCTTTGAATTACACTGTTAGATGGCCAATTTATGGTCATAATTTCAACAGCAGGGATTACCCTTCTGTTCAGATGATCTTTGACGACATCGGGGCCATTATTCTCCGTGTCCTCGAGGAAAGTCTCGACATCGAACGAGGGGACTTCAAGGTTGGTTGACCTTCAGGGACAGAATATAACTACATCCTTTCTCGCAACAGAATTACTCTGTCATGCTCGTTATTCCAGATTTCTATGATCGGGTCTACGTTCGTGAACTTGTGAATGTCCTCTTGGTGTCGTTGGGATTCAAGCAGCTTTGCGTCCAACAAGTGTGTCCAGGTCGATGATATTCACTCCCAAGCTAACGTGTTCATGTGCTGTTTAGGAATCACTTGCAGCAACCTACGGAGCTGGAATAAGCAATGCGTGTGTCGTTGACATCGGAGCCGCCAAAACAAGTGTAGCTTGTGTTGATGAAGGCTTAGTCATTCCTGATTCAAGGTATGTCTACCAATATCCTCTCCGTGTTGGTCCTGATCACGCCTCAAGAATGTCATTGAATATGGGTGGTAATGACATTACAGAGTTCTTGTATGTTCTGCTTGAGAGGATAAACTTCCCCTATCGAGATATCAATCTAGCCCGGTGGCATGATTGGTTAGTAATGGAAGATTTGAAGTCGCGATTGTGCACATTAGCGGAGGTATGTGTTTGACACAACTTGGCCAGACATATGATGAAAAGCATTACGGCAGGGTGATGTGGCGTTGAATCTCTACGATTTCTCTGTGCGACGATACGGTCATGCCACAAAGAAATATGGTCTCCGAGCCTATGATGAGATTATCCTCGCTCCAATGGTCTGTATGCATGATCATAGTCGTTCGGCTGCTAATCACCTATCCGTAGTGTATATTTGAGCCGCGTGTGATCGAGTTTGATAGAAAGCGTATCGGACTTCGGCCCACCTCGGGCACCGATGTCACAGAAGATATTATCGATAATCAGACAGATCACGTTGTAAGTCATTGACCCAGTGTCTCGTATGTGACGTCCTTTACCGTGGATTATAGACACAGGCAATGGTAATCTCCACGCAACATTTACTCCCTTCCCCTCCGTCTGCTGTAGATGAGCCTACGGTCAAAGTTCCTTCCACCGTACCCTCACGACAAGGTCAGTGCCTCCAACACCCGCAGACCCACCTTACTGACGAAGCGACCACAGGCAGTCCAGCCAACCCCCCCGAGAAGGACACCAAGGTTGAACAGCAGGAGATTTCACTGCCTTCTACTGCAGACCCGACGCCCCCGCCAGCGGCAGCTGAGCCAACTGATGGTGATGTAGTCATGACCACAGAGGTTGAGCGAGAAGGTAAAATGCATCAGCCAGACGCCCCAGCCCAACCCGCACCCCAAGTGCCGCCACAGCCGGGCCCTTCGACCGGTAACCTTTCTAGCGGCTTGCCTATCGATGTCTGTCTAGAAGCAAGTAAGCTTCCCCTGGACGTGGCTATCTTCAACAGTGCGCGGGCATGCGGAGGAGACGACAAAATACGCAAGTACCTTCAAGCAGTGCTGGTCATTGGCGGGGGTGCACAGATTCCTGGCATGGCCCATGCGCTAGAAAGCAGGTAAAGTGATAAAATTCGCAGCCGACGGAGTTTCTGACCACCTGGCTGTGGCAAGACTCCAAGCTATTGCCACTCCGCTGGTTCCTAACATGGACAAGGTACAGATCATACCACCGCCGAAAGACGTGGATCCCAAGGTGCTCGCATGGAAAGGAGGTGCTGTTCTTGGCAAAATGGACTCCGTCACGGACCTGTGGCTCACACCAGCAGATTGGGTATGCTCTATTCTCTGATATCTCCATATCTGCCCTGATGGATCACGCCACAGGATATGCTGGGAATGAGGGGATTAAAAGAGCGCTGTTTCTACCTTTAGTGGCCTTCCACGGAGATGCCAGTAACTTGGCATGCGGCCCATTCGGCCATTCATTCAAACCGATACATTACGAGAACAACCAGACTATATATCGGGTGTTGGGAGTGATTCTGGCGGAATAGCATGTGAAAGCAAGCTGGCCCACGCACTGCTTGAGCCGACGATGCGTCCATAGCCTGCCTATTCGGCACCCCAAACCTACGGGAGGTACCTTATGTGGGATAGATTATACTTTGGCATGGGTTTGGTGCTCCGCGGGTCAGACCTCCAGACGACTTTTGATGTTGATGAAATCTGTTGGTTTTAATGTGCTCCATTGCGCAGCGACGGATGTCATCTCGGTTCTACCCGCTCTGACGGCAGGAAATAGGAGGCGATCAGAAAAAAATGCGACACTTGCCCGTGGTTGTCCGTACCTCTCTCTTTTGGACCATTCCTGTTTACTATGCCCATCTTCGTTCCAGTCAGACAACGGACCATGGGTCGCGGTTGACTTGATGTCCGGAACGAGCGAAATGTTGTTAATCAAGCCCCGGATGGCGATGTCAGCCGTTCGGTTTGGAGTGAATGGGAAACTAGCGATAGATCGTGGTGTACGCTCTGGCGTGTGGGGCAAAGCACTCCTGCATAGCGGGCAGTCGACGGCCTCATGCCAACCACCGCATCCTCTATGCAGACGGGAGAAAAACCATTTCAAAATGCAAGTGGCACAGAAGGTGTGACCACAGTTCCGCGGCGTCATTGTGTACGGACAAGCCCTAAAAGATCGTTAAATTGTACGGGTTCGTGAGAGGGGCTAAAGAAGGGTGCAAAAAGACGTACAGAATTTCGAAGCATCTATGCGAGAACAAAGCGAAGCCTGAGTTACGACAGCGCCATGTCTGAAAAATGGAACTCACAAAGGACATGTAAAATATTCTTCAAGATACTTTAGGATAAATTGAGCAGAACTCGTCTTTTGCTCGTCGAGTTGAAGGGTCAAATCACGCTTTGCCCGAAGTGCAACATCCAACTGTTTTTCGAGTTCCTTGACCCTCGCGGAGCCACGGTTGTGGCAAACGGGAGTTTTAACGGTCGGAGCGGATGATCCTCCGGGCGCGGCGTTTTCGCGAGATGTGCCATGCTGCAGCCTTGCCCCGTCCTGTGCTCTGATCTGCTCACACCCCTTACGCGATTCGGAACTGCGCACATCGACGGACACCGGCGGCCTCTTGCGTTTCCTTGTCCCACGGCGTACGGTGGGCGCAGTAGACGCCAGAAGCAATGCTATCATGAATATAGTTTGAGATCCAACAAGAAGACGCGAGCGGCAAAAGCACAGACATGGTAGTTGTGACGGCCGCCGCTTGTCACTGCTGAGTCGCGCGGACCGACGGACGGTGCTTGACGCCATGCTCCTTGTCAACAGACGAGATGGTTCTTTGGGTGCTTTGGGCATGATGGAGAGCTGCAAGATCAGACTCGTCGAGGACGGCCGAGTGCCACCGCTTTGACAGATCGGACCACATTTGGAAGGTGCTGTAGTAGTCTCGCGTGGGAAACCCTATGAAGTCTCAGCATTCATTTTCTGCATGATCATATCAAAGCGGGTCTTCGCACGTCGCTCGTGTGAGCCTATCAGTGTTGTTAATGGTATGGGTCGCTTTTTTCTTCAGAGATGTTTGTCGATCGAGTTCCAAAAACGACCTTCCTGGGGTATTAATATGAACACGATGGAGGCCTAGCGAGAGGATTTTGTTCATGCAGGGATCTCCGATAATTTCGCGCCAGCCCCTGGATGATTCGCCATTTGAGGAAGCTTCAAACAGCCTTACGGAGCTTTGAAACGTTTCCTTAATATTCGTAAAGATGTACATAACGAGTACAACAATAGGCATTACTGCTTAGCCTTTTCTTTTAGTCAATTTCAATTACCGTCTGTGCTGGGCTGCAAGCAATCTCTCGAAACTTTCCGGGGAACCAACGCGACCGTAATCGAGTGCCCGATGAGTATTCTGATGGGCTCGTCAGGACGTGGCTCGAGTTGCATCGGTGGCACTCACAACACTGAGTGTCTCGTTGTGCCGTTTGATGTGATCCTACATCAAAGGGACCCTTATCTAGCTGCGTCTGATGCGTTTGATTGGCTCTCTGATACATGAACACCCAACAAGGGTGTCAGAGACACAGGCGTGTTGCGGATCCGCTCCTTGTTGGTAGTATCCATGGTCACAGTGTCGTCCTGGCGATATGGCTCTTCGGGCGCGATGTTCATGTCTTGGAGTGAGGCAGTGGGAGTGGTGCAGCTGCGCCGCAATCAGGGTTTTAATAGGAGGGTGCACTGGTACCGACTTTCCGGACCAATCGGTGGATGTAGTCGGAAACGAATAGGCTCATTGCGTGGGGAGAGGGTACATACACTGGGATCCAAAAAATCTGACTCTCACACGATATTCAATTACAGTTCAAGGCAGCATGGAGGGGGAACGATGCATACTGCCACGAGACACTGGAAGCCACTGCCACGGTCCATGTGCATGAGTGGGCACAGCAAGTGGGCAGCGGAGGGTCGAATGACGTTTCAAGGATAGTCGGAGAACAAGGGCATAAGCGAATCTTGATGTGGCCGATGATGGCTATATTCGACGGGTTAGCTGATTGCGGGGCCGAGGTCGGAATAATGCGTAAATGGGCGGTCGGAGAGTGGCGAGAACGGAAGCATAGACTTTTTGATTGTGCCGGCCGAGGGCTGCGGTTTTACTCGCCGGCCGTCGGCAATGACCAAGTCAGAAGGTGTCGTCGGAAACGTCATGCGAAAAACACTCGAGATGGTGATCGTGAGCCGATGCCGGAGGAGGGAATTTGAAATAAGAAGCGGAGGACACGTTATCCGGATCTGCAGATTGCGAGCCGAGCCCGGAATGGGCAGAGAGTGTGCCAAGAAAAGAAGGTGTGATGGCAGTCACGCTGTCACAAAAGCGAATGTATTTTTTATTTGTTTTTGTACTGAGATCTCGAGATCGGCCGGGAACGACGACGGCGCGGGGAGGGGCAATGTCCCGCCACACAACCAAGACTGCGTGCTGCTCGCTGCGAGTGGCGGTGAGCGCGGAAGTACGAGATCTCGCTGGGTAACGTTGCAAGTTTCCCCATCGTTGCCGTAAATAACATTGACAAGTCAAGATAATTCAATCGCGTCACCCCCGAACAGCTTCGTCCGCATCTCCCCAATTCCTTGCATTCTAGCCGCACTCCGCTATTTTACAAGTGAACTTCTCCCGAGTCCATTGCCTCCTCCCAGATGCAATCCCAATCCCTCCTCCTCCCTCCTCCCACCCTTCCTCCCACCCAGCAGCCCCTCCCTGCTACCATTCCCCGTGCACTTCTCTGCTCACCCATGCTCAACAGACACCTCCCTTACCCTCTTGCACCCGATGACGATGTTTCCCGTGACCGGTCATCACTCACATCTCCACAGCAATGTTCCATTTTGGTTTCTGATCCATCTCGGCCGACTTCTCATCTTCACCATCCCCTTATCCGGTCCACGTCCACGTCCACGTCCACCGCACCTCCAACTGCACATACGGAACCCTCCGCTTACCCTTCTTCTCTCCAATCAACCACCCAAATCCGTCCTGCTCCACTATTCCCTCCGTCGTACAGTGCACCCCATTATGATACAACTCATTTTGCCTCTTCGGAAACTTCCTCTCCTCCCAATATAGATCGTTACCCAATTGCAAACCTTGCGGACCATTTACGCGCTAACGATAAATACTCCCATAATCAGCAGCAAATGTTAGATCAGCGCCGCATGTCCGAGCCCTCCATGTATGGTAGCGCAGCAAGCGGCTACCCATCCAATTCAGCCGATCCCTCCGCTGCCCGATATCACCAACACCCAGTTTCGTACGTTTCCCCTCCTCCCTACCCCGCACATCCCTCTCCTCTCCACCGTTCTTCAAACCCTCATCCCCCATCTGACTCGTGGAAGCAAGATAACCGGCTTTCATCTCACCGCTACGACTCGATCGAGCTAGAAGAACCTCTGTCTCCCCTGAACCCCACGTTTTCTGGTGGAGAAAGTTCACCTTCTATGGGCATGTCAGGGGCAATTTTCGGCTCCCTTCACGAGGACTACGGTCCATCTCCTCCTGGCACGGGGACATCCACTTCCTCCAACGCACCCACCACCCACGCACCCACCAACACTATGGTGGGACCAAGTTCGCCCTCGAATACAAAACAATATTCCTTTGTTCCCTTGCCAGGAAACGGCGTTAAAAAGCGGCCACGACGTCGCTACGATGAGATCGAACGCTTGTACCAATGCTCTTGGCAGGATTGTACTAAAGCATATGGTACCCTGAACCACCTTAATGCCCATATCACGATGCAAAGGCATGGCCCAAAACGCAGTCCTAATGGTTAGTCTACCCCCCTCCTACCACTCCCCTCTGTCTACACCATACTGACATATCAGAACACCTCTAGAATTCAAAGAGCTTCGCAAACAGTGGCGTAAAGCGAAGAAGGAAGAGGTGGAAGCCAAGGCACTCGACGCAGCGCAACATTCCTCCCACCAGCTCCCACACCTCCCACAACATCATTCCTCCCGCCACTCTATGCCAGATGTCGACTATCAGGCTCATCCTATCCGACCTCCATACGACTATCCTCATCATCCCGAACGACCAGTCCAACCCATTGTTCCTTTGGGTGATCCCCACGACCCCCGCCACAGATCACAGCGATACAGTCCGTTTATCTCCCCGTCCCTCCAGCAGAGTGGCATACCATTTCCGCCTTCTCAACCGCATGGCACAAGTACTTCCAATGTCCAGGTGAACCGTCTGCCAGTGAACAGCACACTCTTGACGCCACTGCCGGGCTATGCATCCATTGGCGGTGCCCCAGATTTCAACGCATATAACTCCTACCCACTATATCGTAGTAACAGTCGTTCAAGATCCGGTCATGCAAGTCCTGAGAGGCATCCTGATCGGGGGAGGCCTCGTACTGGTCAAAATTGGCCTCCATCATGATTGTTCATAGCAACGACCGACTTTCATTCTTTCATCCCCTTGTTCTCTATCCACGAATCCCCATCGCGCACCCTACCCCGTCATTCATCGTCTGGGAAAATGAACCTTGGCATTATTCTCATCGGCCGGAATTAATCTTCGCGAACGCAACTTACGCTCGATGCGCTTTCCCCAATTCCCGCTACGCTACAGACACAATTGGTGGCTTTGGTATTTTTACGTGGACGTATTTTATCACCTTTATGTTCATCCCAGATGTTAACGCTGTGACATGTCAGTACTAATCATGAAATTGTCAGGTATAATTTACATATGGATGTGGATAAGTCGGATGTGATCCAATGTGCCATAGAGCTCCTTGAGGTATGTTCAAACGATCTGACGTTTGTGGACGCAACGGTGTTCATTTCCCTCAAAGTTGTCTTGACATTAATTAGTACGTGGCTCCGACAGACACGACTTGTTTGCTGTTCTTATCTGAGAGTTAATGTCCGATGGTAGCTAGGGTCTACACAGCAGTCACGAGCCTGCCGCGCCCCCAGAACGGTCACCCAGTCAACTATTGCAATAGGCACCAATGCGATCCCCGCCTAGCTGAGCCTCGCCAACACTAGTACAAAAGTGTTTGGCGGAGCAGATGATCGCTGGCCCTCGATCGCATGCTCTTTTCGTAATGGGTCGCAGCGCAGCGACACTCGACAGTATGATGATACTGGTAAATACATATCACACTGGGATGCTGAGGCCCATCACATCGCCGGCTTGATCAGATGAGACGTCTCTCACGTTACCGCGTGTTGATTATCGCTCAAGCACCCATGCTCTCAACGATTTCGTGACAGGCGTTAATTTCGCGCCGGCCCTACTTTATGACCGACCTAGGCTACGTAAGCGAGGAACGAACCTAGCCCGTTTCGAGGACTCACTCTACGCCCTCTACTCTCACGAGACCTCGCACAATAACCAGAAAGCCGCCCAAGAACTTCCACCGTACGTGATGATGTATCGACTTGAACTGTACCTTGTACCATAGCAATTCAAGGCACCTGAACGGACCGCAGCCATGTGAAAATCGATCGATTGTACCTCTAGCATCATTACCAGCATGGAGGTAACTTGGGACGGCAATCACTGCTCCTCTGACAAAGTCAACGTGATTGGATCGAGGGTGGACAGCGTTTCGTCGCCTCCGCGGACTCGTATCTCCCCTCAAGGGTCCTTCGGTGGTCCGCTGGCTCATCATTACGCCATATGCTTGTAGCTTCTCAGCTGCAATGGAATAAATTGTCGAAGCACCGCTTCACATGACCGGCATTGTGGCACCACTCGAGGGTTATTTGGACAGACGAACGCTGACTAATGACACTGATTCGTGATTCTTCTGCGAATATATAGCTGGTCCATTGAACGCAATCATGGCATGACTTTACGGCACCCAGCAAGTTTTTCCGCACCTTTTAGAAGGAGTTTATCGCCTATGTTCAATGCAAGGAGGCGGTGAACGATTGGATGCAATGCCTTGCCGTGGCGATCCACACTCGAGCTGTGCTTTGTGGCGTTACGAAGGCCGCCTCATTAGCCAGTAAGAAGGGCCACGTCATAAATAATAACAAGCAGGCCTTCTTGACTTCCTTGTTCCGGTGTCAGTTTACCGTGGGAAAACCGCGTGAGTAAGTGAAAAGACAATACCTCGACACCATTTTGGGCCTGCCACACCATGAGGTCGACGCACCGCCTACACGTGTGTTGGCAGATTAGGGGAGGCCGGCGCGCCCGAATGAAACTTTGAGTTTGGACTCACCAGTCCAACAGTGCGCAGTCACGGGGGCGCTAAGGGATCAAATACTGACACGACAATTTAAGTTCGAACTCACCAGAACGTCCAACTAGACGTTCCTGTTCGTAAGATTATGAGAAGAGATGTTGCCTACAGGCGACGCTTATGCATCAGAGAGGGACCCACTTGTCAGGCTTTGCTAAAAGGAGACTCGGCGCACTTGAAGTCGCGACGATCAGAAGCACAATCAGAGCGGGGCAATGGTGTGTAGCGAGCATTAGAGCGTGCCGAGTTTATCCTAGCCGCTTTCGAGGCCCCTCTCGTATTTACGTAGTGTGCGCTCCGCCATTCTGTTTTCTTTTCTCTTTTTTTCCGAGCGTGCTACTTTTCGACCGCGACAGAGGCTAGCGAACATATATTGCTTACCGAGCGGGCGACGGACCAGGAGTCGTACGCAGTGGACTCGATGGGCAACCCCGGAAACGACACGGTGAGTGTTCCGAAGCAGTGTGGCTATGCTGATAATGACCCGCATTCAGCTGATTCTGCTCTGAAGCGTGTCTACGCCTTCCAACATCGTCTACAAACCATGGGGAGGCTTCAAGATATCCCCGTAGAGGTATTACTAGACAATGTACTTCCTTCTCTCCCTGTTCCGGACCTGCTGCGCCTTGGACGCACCAATCGCTTCTTTGCCAGCCTCTCCAACGACGACACATTTTGGAAGAGAAAGCTTCAACAGGATTTTAACTTTTCGGACGAAGGTACCGCTCGTTCCACCGGCTGGAAGTTTCTCTATCAAGGCTTGAGCCGTCCACGTACATACGTGTGGGGGTAGGGTTGCCCGATCCACTGTCCTTTGCCCCCTTTGTTAACCTTGTCGCCCCTTCAGGGAATCGTCCAAGGGGAGGTTGGGAATAGAAAAGCTCCCTCCATCTACCATCCGAGATGTACCTTTTCCAGCCGAACTTCGCTTGGAGAGCGGTGCACGCATCGTGCACATTGCCGCAGCGGGCATGTATGCTCACCGTCTTACTCGGAAATAAATATTTTCTCAGAACGTTTTCTAGGTGCTTCTTCGCCCTCGATTCTGAGGGTAATTTGTATGCATGGGGTAAGTACCCTTTCCCGCTGGTGCCAAATCTAGTTTCTATTAATGTGCCGCATCAACTTCAAGGTACCCTGAATGGGCTTTGGTTTGCACGTCCAGAAGTGGGCTTTTCTGCCGCAGGGCAGACCGCAAAAACCCCAATGAAACTTAACTTACCTACCGCAATGCGTGCCATTAGGCAAGCGGCCACTTCCACAGATCTTGAATCGTTCTCACACCGCGGTCTCTTGACAGTTGCGGAAGGTTACACGCTACTGGCCTCGACGATAAGGCCAATATTTGGAATTTCCTGACGCTGGGTCGTCCTTTCCGACTCTTGACGCCACTCTTGAACGGGGCCACCCCGGAGTCGACACCAGCACAGGTAGCGTCCGGGTGGAGCTTTTCTTCGGTTCTCACCAAGAGCGGTGATGTTTTTGTTTGGTGGCCGCTGGACGGCGATATGAAGGAGCTTATCGATGCTCGCAACCGCAACATGGATGAGGACGAGTTATTCGTCCGCCCGACTAATGACAGAATGATCCCGTGTGCTCAGTGGGAGCTGGCCTACGATCCCTACAGACTTCCCGAATTGCCCCGACTGCCCAAGCTGGATGTTCCGTCGGTCGAGGATATCGGTGTCCGTCTCGTCAAGGTCGCTGCTTTGGAATCCCACCTTATCGGCCTGACGAACCATGGCCATGTTGTCAAAATATTGGTCCAAACGCGCGATACGGCCAGGCTGGAGGGATGGGTGTATGTACGTTGTTCTTCATTGCCTTCACTCTTTTGACAGTGAATGGCATTCCTTAGCTTCCTCAGTTTTCTGAGTCGGAAAAAATTAAGCAGTGTGTTGCCTCTGCTGCTCCGGACCTGACAGCACTGAATGACATACGTATCACCCATGTAAGTGGAGGGCAAACTACTTTCGCGTTTGGCGCCACGCTGACGGGTGGTAGATCTCTGCTCAATTTGAAACATTCGTAGCTTACTCGACGGGGCCCAGTTCTGTTGTGCTCACCGGATCTCATGAAACCAACCCGAGTACCGAGCCCCATGTCATGCCAGCTTTGCAGAACAGGAATGTCATCTCCGTCGTTCTCGGCGATTATCATTTTGGTGCCCTGACATCCACTGGGAAGCTCCTGACCTGGGGGGCTTACTCTCGTGGAGCCCTTGGCCTCGGCGACCCCACGAAAATTGAGCCAGGTCAGCCAGGAGGGTATCACACCGAGGCGCAGCGACGACAAGCTTTGGAGTGGAGGAACTTCCCCCCCGCCGTGACGGAGCCGGCCGAGGTCAGGTTCGACCATGAAGAACGACGACCCAGAAAGAGATTTTGCTTTGCAGCTACAGCCGCTGGATGGCATATGGGGGCGCTAGTAATTGATTTAGAGGTACGATGACCCTCCGAGGGTTAACGACATTATGCTGACGAAAAAAAAATCGTATGTGAAGCCGGACGACCCAGATGACGAGGAAGAGGCGGTCGCAATGCCAGGTGGATTCCCTGCTAGCGCCGGACCATCTTCACCCACTAGCCCGCCAGGTATTCCCAGGCCTTCAATATTCCGTATCGGGTTTGGTGGGAGGGGGGCTACGAGGGGATTGCCTCATGGGCATCGCGGCCTTTAAAGGTCTTTTTTTTTCTTCGTCTCCATGGCCGATTCAAGTATAGCATCTAGTTTTATGACGATTTCCAGTAGTACCTTCCGCATCAACGTTAGTCACAATCACGGTGTCCAGGAACGATTCGGAAGGTTGTAGTGAGCTTAAAGACCACATGCATATTTTACAAAGTTTCCACCGGAAAATTCACCGGGGTCTTTTCCAAAAGCCCTTCCAAGTTTCTGTTCCCACCTGCTGTGCGGGCGGGCTTCTGCCACACTGATGTGGTGATGTGGGTACATAGCATCTAGTTCGTAATCTGTTTCACCTTGCCACGTAAAAGTGGTCGTTGGTCACCTCTTGAGGTATCCCTAAGACCACAATGACATCCCCGATCATCTTGTACGATATCCCCAGCAAACTCAGCAACAGTGCGTGGTCAGCCAACATATGGAAGACAAGGTAAGACCTTCGCTTTCTAGAAACGCCGTGGTACTGAGCACACCTGACCAGATACGCACTAAACATCAAGGACATCCCCCACAAAACCGAGTGGGTGGAATACCCAGACATCGAAGCCCTCGCCCGCAAGATCGGTGCGGCCCCCACCAGAAAGAGCGATGGCCGCACCCTGTACACCCTCCCCATCATCAGCGATCCCAACACCGGGCAGGTCGTCTCCGACTCTTTCCGCATCGCCGAATACCTCGACGTCACCTATCCGGACGGCAACGTCCTCTTTCCGCACGGGACCAGGCCGCTCGTCGCCGCCTTTGAGAGCAGTGTCATCGCCGCACTGAACGCGATCATTCCGGCGCAGCTCGCCTTCAGCTGCGGCGCCCTCAACCCTCGCAGCGAGGCGTACTTTAGGAGGACGCGGGAGGCTAGGTTCGGCCGGAAGATCGAGGAGTTCTCGCCGGTGGGCCCCAAGCGTGATGCCGATCTGGCAAAGGCCAAGGAGGCGTTCGACGCTGTCGACGGGTGGCTGGCGAAGAGCGACGGAAAGTTTGTGCTCGGGGACACTGTCTCGTATGCGGACGGTGTCCTTGCTGGGTGGCTCGTTTGGATCAAGATTACTGATGGTATCTGGGAAGAGGTTGCGACGTGGCACAATGGGCGATGGGCCACATATCTCGAGAACATGGAGAATGCGGGCTACGCTACCATATATTGAGCAATGTGCACAAGGTAGTGTTGTGAATGTGCTTTATGTAAACAGGTGCGACATGGGGAGTAAAAAGAAACGGGCCTGACCGGGAATTGAACCCGGGACCTCCTCGATTTGGAAAACCCTAACAAGGAATCATACTACTAGACCATCAGGCCGACATTCTGGTCGGGTCATTGTCAATTGTTAACTACACGATCAAATTTTGACAAAATGAGGGCACGAAATGAAAGCGTTATTACTAAAAGAGTGTGCATAGACAGTGTGAATATGGTAGTGTCTATCTGAATCGAAAGATATTGCGTAGAGGAGTAGAGATTCGACTTTTCGTGGTGCCTTCAATTCTCCTTCGTACATCGGCCTCGGTGAAGGGCAGACCCTTCTGTCTTCCTTGAGTCTGGGGAACCGCGAGCGGACCGGTGCTCCTTTTCACATGCGTAACTCGACAGGGTCGTTCGATCGAGGTTGTGACCGACTTGGAGGCTTTGAGCGGATTGTTATTGCTGTTGTGCGCCGACTCGAGTTTTCTTGTCGCCTTAATCCGCTTGGGGAACGGTCGAGGTCGCGGAGCGAGATTCGTATCCTCCGTACTCCTGCCGGGCATCGGCGGCTCTTTCACTAGGCCCCTTGATTTGATCGTCATAGGCATCGGTGTGCATGGTCTTCTGAGCATAACGACTGGGTGCTGTGGCGTAGGACGTTCCGGTGAAGCACGGGAAGTAATAATGGGTGGAGTCTCGTGTGATTCCTTAGCCATGCCATCTTCGAAGCGAACGCTCTTGACTTTCTTCAAGATACCCCTTACGTGTGGCGGAGTCGACGGGTTGACCAAGGCAGGACGCGGCGGTAACGGGGTTCCTGGTGGGTCACTGGATCGTTTGACGGGCGATTGGAATACAGGGGTGGAAGGGGGACGGGATACAAAACCATGGCGCACGGTAGAACCAACGCTCCTTGCCGGCGTAGAAGGGTCATCAAGAAGAAAAATACTCGGTTCGGCGACAATTTCATTGGAGGCTTCATCGTTGACCGGTCCCAAGATATCCGCAAAAGGTCCTCGAGTGAGTACACATTCATCGACATTGAGGGCGCTGTGAGCTACACCTGAAGACAGACACGAGTTCCCCGGGTCATAACTCAATGCGCTGCTCCCAAGCGCGGCGCCCTTTAACTTGAGGTTGAAGAGCATGCTTTGGTGATCTGTAAACGTCGGAACGGAGAGGGCATCAGTTTGGGGCGACCAAATAGTCGGAGAACCTCGAAAAGCTGTCGGGATATCTGGGTACTCCAACTGCTCGATAACGCTTCCTTTCAGGACTAAACCACCCGATGACTTGCCACGGCGAGTGGCCAAGGGCATATCCGAACGAGTTACTGTCGTCCCATTCGAATGGCCAGAGTGAAGTAAGGTTGGTAGTGGAGGTACTTGTGAAATCTTTGCTGTGCTTGTCGGGGTGCAAGGTGTCTCCCCGCAGAGCATGCGAGAATCGACGCCCGTAGACCTGACAGGAACACGGGATCTCGACACGGCCGATTCCGATAACGGGCGAATTGTTGAAAACGCGTTCAACATGCTCGAATGAGGGGCGGGAGCCAACCATCTATTGGTGCGATGAGCGCTGGGAAGTTGATTGGCCGCGCATTGCTTGGGGGGAGTCTGTGCCATATCCGATGCTGGGAATATGGAACCCTCAGCAACCCATTTCCTTTCTGCGGCAGGCTTGTCACACGACCACGGTATGTGTTTCGGAGGACTGTCAGACGTGAGATTGTCCTACAATCCTGAGTGATTACATCCCACGCAGCTTGCGCAGGTGGAACTTACAGCCCATTTCTGCACGTATAGCTGTTCCTTTATCATCATCTTCATACGAGGTATCGTCGGAGCCGTCAGAAGTGGATAAGCGTCGTCCTCGTCTATGCAGAGATCACCTAGCTCGAAGGCATCTTGGCGGATGGGGAAAGGAAGTCGCATACGATGAGCCTGCAGAATGAAAAGAGGCGGTCGACGTCCAGCGGGGAAGGACGGGACATCCGGTAAGTCATCTTCCGAGCATAGTGCATCGTCGGCGTCATCGAAAAGGAAGTCCCTAGCTAGTAGGTCCGGCAAAAGTTTCACTTGGCTCATGATGACGTCTCTGATATCCAAGGTACTCGACGAAGACAGGCTGCGCAGAGAACCATCCAGTAAATCAACGCGTATGCTGGGAATCGACTGGAAAGGGGGCATGACCATAGACGGGAGAGCGTGAGTACAAAGGAGAAAGTCAGAACAACGGGAGGCAAACAACAGAAGGGTGGCTGACGCACCGATGGAGGCTGACCGAATCTATGCCCAAGTGTGCTTTAGGAAAGCTGTTCACGGTGCGATTGCGAAGCTAAGCATCTGTGGCTGATGTTGGCTATGTACAAATGCATGTCAAAGGTGACGCGATTCCGGTACATGGGTGACATACAGAAACCACCATCGACCATTCCAAGGGTACACATCAAATTCTCAGCCATGGCAGACGCATTCTCTTCCCCTGACGTAACGCGCTTTCGACAGGAACGTGAGCCGAGGGAATACTCGAACGAGATACCCCCCATCTAGAACGCTGGAAAAAAGTCTTGAATGAGATCTTCACAGCGGGAGGAGAAGAAAGCGGGGAGGGAGGCGGAGTGGATCTGCACTCCAGAAAATGGTGGTGGTGAGAGATGTCGTATGTCTTGTAAGGCGGGTGAGGAGAATAACGTGGGGGGTGACTGGAGTAGCCCCAGGCCGGATAGGCGACGGGAGAATTGGAACTGCCCACAAGGAATTCAGGAGTGTCGCACTGTTTAAGGGAAAACCGGAAATGGGCCAAGGAAGAGAGATGTACGAGGTTGTACATACGTCGGGCGCGTATATGAATCTTCCTGGTTGGCCATCAGAGCAGGAAGACCCTTTGGTCAAATTGCGTGGCACGGTACCTCTTGAAGATTCCTAAAGGCTTAGTGCAGGGGGATGGCAAGAGATTTGAAGGTAGAGCATACGACAAGATCTGTGCAAATAGCGAGCAGGCTGGCTGACAGTGAGCGCTTCTTCCCTTTACTCGGAATCAGTCCATCACTCAGACAGGACAGACTATCTCCATCGGCATCGATCCCTGGATGTATGATGGCCTTGGTACCAAAGATGGTAGACGATGAAGCCGCCTTGACCCAACCAGCCAAGACGTCCAGCTGCTGAAGCATATCTCGCATGTCTTCGGGAAGACCGTCTTGGCTAGAATTCGAGTCCACGGGGTCGTTGTCTGAGAGATCCACAATGACACGAGTCGACACGGCAAGAGGGAGCGCAAAAGTCCTTCCAGATCGTTTATATGCACTTTCAGTAGCTTGCGCACGGCCAGATGAGGCTGGAGGGTTGATTGGCAGGTTCAACGAACGATGCGTCGGGAAAGAAAAAGGGTCCAGGTCGAGATGGCTGTTGTCGTAAGCCGTCAGCGAGCCATTCGTCGTGTTTGAGGGGAGGTTGGAAGACAACCCAACGACATGCTCGGCCTGGACGAGGGGGCAGGAGTGCAGTGATCGCGACACAAAACACGATGGGTGGGTCATCTGTACGTGTCTCAGAGGGAGTCTGTTGGACTTCATTGCGGAACGATGGTGGGGCAGAACAAGACAGTGAGGATGTGCTGTAGTGCATGATGATGGTTGTCAGCCAACTCAGTCAGCCACCGAGGCTGGGCTTTCGTCCCGCCAAGTAGCTCCCAACGCTGCGTCCGCTCGTTCACAACGCTCGTTGGTGAGTTTCGTTTCATTTCGCGGTTAGATGACGAGTTTCTTGGATTTGCACGTCAGTCGGATCTACAAGACGATTTTCATGCTGGCTGATACCCACTCTTGTCAACGCCCCGCTTTTGATTTCTAACTGCCAACTTTCAGAGCTTACTTCGCCCTGGATTACCTCTCAATCCATCTCCCCGATATCAATTTATTTTTCCTCCCACATGTCTTCCGCCAACAATGCAGGTGCTTCGCGCACAACGCTCGCGCCCTCCACCACTAATGGGTCTCTACCGAAATCGTCCGGAGGACTTGTTCCGACTAACAATGTCACGACCAAAGAGGGTGTAACCGTTCGCGCTCGCATCGACCCTACCCTTTCTGTCGAGGACGTTGTCCGCCAGCTTTGCGTCAACCTCAAGGTGACCGACCCTGCAACACATTTTGCATTGAGGGATCGTGACACCGATGAGCTGGTCACAAATGACAACCTCAGAAGGAAGATTAAGAACAAAACCCATTTGAGGTTCCTCTTTCCTCGTCTTGTTCGCTTCGCCGTTAATTCCGTACATCCCAGGCTAGTCAATGCTTCCCATATAGAAGCCGCGGAGATCGTCCAGAAACTCACTTTTCGGGACGAAAAGTCTCTTAAATTGTCGTTGTTCTCGCTGCAGAAATTTATTAAAGTCTGTCACCATCTCCTCTATCCATCAACCCAACTCAACAGTGCTTCTAGGAGGAAAAGTTTGCTCAAGAATTTCTTAATCGTGATGGCCTCCAAGCCCTTGTTCAGGTAATATACATTGAACATGGGAACACTCTTGCAGTACGTTTTCCTGTTAATTTCCATTGGCATACGCTCAGGAAGTCCTCCGACTAGTATGCACTTTCGGCAGTGCAAAATCTGATGGACCTTGAATATGGTTGGTCCATGCTCAACGACGAGTTCATCTTCAAAATAGTGCAGATACTCGCGTCACCTCAGTCTCTGATCAACGTCTGTCGACCAGCAACAGCAATTTTGAAAAAGCTTGTTGAAGCCGACCCCATAAATGCACCGGGTCCTGTCACGGCTAGTTCGAGTAGGAGCCCACCTCAACTTCCACCAGATTCAGTCTATAGATTCGGATTTCAGTGCGTGTTTGAACAGATGCGAAGGGGGAAGGGAGCTTTGGAGACTGTCATAAATCGTCTAGGAAGTGCCGACACCGCCATGGCACTATACAGGCATGGATCGTCCTGAGTATCGTATACCACCTGCTCACCGTTCTTCCAGTTTGATGTTGATCAACTCATTATTATCTCATGTGAATGATGCCAGATGGGATGAATTTATTTCTGAACTTGAACAGTTGAACGTCCGCAAGGCCGTAATTGTGGGTTAGATTTATACAGTTATTCACTAGCAAACTGAAAGCTGTCTACAGCGCCTTATGTCGTCTCATGTCACCGATGATTTGACGTCTTGTATCCTGGATTTCCAAACAAATATAACCCGCGTGACGTATCGGAAGAAGACAACCCTGGTGGAGCCCGCGGCAGAACCTATGCACAATTCTCTACTTCAGTACATCTGGGAAAGTAGTGGACTTCACGAGGAAGTCGATCCGGATGGTCAAGTACTCAAATGGAAGAAAATTGGACTCAGCAGTGAGAATATTATTGAAGAGTTTCAGGAAGTTGGCCTTCTCGGCCTTGATTGTCTGTTCAACTTCGTCCGGAATGACCCCGAATTCTTCTCGAAGGTATCGCACATGATGACGCGTTGAGGGACCTTTACTAATATCCAGTGCCAGGTCGTTCTAGAACAGCTAAGCCGACCTCCGGAACGCCGCTGTCCGATAGCGAGGGCATCGAACGAGATCGTGGAGCTACTCTCCGAGTATTGGGCCATCTTTGCGCCAGCATGTATGTGTACTTTCTTTGCTTGATTAGTTCAGAAATCCAGACAAGATCCACCAGTTTCGACTCCGACAACCTTCCAGCCGTTCTTTCTCAACTTTTACAAGGTTCACACCTTGGGAATGCAATTCTTTTTGCGGATGTGGAGTGAAAGCGGATCTGCTAGTGACGACTTTGGTCGGATTGCTGCGTTAACTCGAAGCCAGTAGGTCCGCTGTCTCTCCGTTTGGTTCATCCGTTGCTCACTTCTCGTCACTTCAAAAGGGTCAAAGTAGCGTTGCAGCGAGAGAATGTCAAACCATGGCACACTCTGGAACAGGACTTCTTAGAATGCGAGTATCGCGCGGTCCGTGATCGCCAGATGCAAGAGCTCGAAGCCGAAGATGATATACTAAGTAAGGTTCCGGTTCGGTATGTGCATGACCCTGCAAGTTCGGAGTGCCGTACTCATATATGCAGGAATCTCAAGGAGAAACTCATGAGGGAATCCGCGGAGTTTGTCCGCCAACAACGATTACAATGCCTATTGCACGGTGCCTGGTTCATTAATGGTGTTCCGCCGGCACAGACAAAACGGCCTAATGCGCCATGGAGATTTATGCGTCTAGTGAGAGATCCGTCCATTGCTTGTTGTACGCCGTGCTAACTGAGACTCTTAGGACAACGGCTGCAAGTATCTGCACTATGTGGACAGCCCCACCAAGTTTGAAGTTCGGAGTGGATTAGAGGATCTTCCGGATCGCATCGAGATTTCCGCGATCAGCCAGATTGCGACCGGTACATGTGTCCCGCCTTCCACGGCTGTGCACAACCACGTCGATTTGCCCACCTCGCAGACTCCGTCACAATTCTCATTCTCATTGTTGGCTACGAGCGAGGGGTCGTTGGCGGACCAGATCGCCACTGATCAATCCGCATGGGCAGATTGGACTGACGGCCTCAACATGCTCCGACGGGATAGCGGACACGTTACGTCGGATGAAACTGCTGGTTATATTAAAGCGCTCACAGAGATAGGACTGAAAATCAAACTTCTCGGTATGCATACGTGTTGCTCGGCTGACAACTGACTCAGTGACTCTTGTAGACCTTACCGGCGAAAAAGTCGATATACCCAGTGGACTGGTGGCTGGTCCTCCACCGTCTAACACTGACTTTTTCTTCTCTGACTTGCTGTAGAGTTTTGTAATAGTTAGTTGTAGGGCCTCGTCACTAGTATCCAGGAATATTATTCTCAGAACAAATCGGCCAGGAAGACAAGATCCTAGTATTAATTGCCCAGAGAACTATTTTAAGGTACATAACCCTGTCGTCCCTTGAAAAGTATATCGGAGAACGTACTAGAGTGTATGCAGTTGATGCGGAGGTAAATCAATAATACAAGGCAGCAGTTGATGCACGAAAATCATACAAGAGGATATCGTAAGATATGCAGCGTGATGATATACGGGGGTTGAACCCGTAATAAAATGAAGTGAGTGCGGTGAGTTGGATCATTGATGATAAAAAAAGTTCGCTAAATGCGAAGAAAAACAAATGGAAGTTCCAAGAATCAACGACACAGAAATGGCACCTAGTTCGCCAAACCATTCGCATTTACTAGGTGGTTTTGTTGTGGGTGTGATACCACGTATTGTTCGCCGGTTTTGAAGAAGGGAATGAAAATAGCGTCTGGGTCTCTAAAGTCGTTATGAACCACGTTTACGAGGTAAGAATCGTTTATGAAATCCATGATGAGCTTGCGCGATGGTGAACCAGCATCATATACGTAAGCCCATTTGCAACCGAGCTCATAGGCCTCGTCCTGATTGAACCAATGAGTTCCAGTTACGTCGTCATGAATAGAAAACTTGCTTTCCATGCCATGAAACTAATTGCTTCGACAATGGTGGGCTGGATGATCTCCTTGTTGGGAAAAACGCCCCAGGTGACGGCATTCGGGCCATCTGAATGTGTATTCGTCCGAAGGTCACCTTGCTTGTTGATGACGTAGTATGTCATGTTGGGGTCGAGCTCGATCTCAGATATGAGCAATTCCAGCAAGTCACCTCTGACGAAGAATTCCAGGTACGCCTAAATTTCCACTAAACTTCTGAGTCGCACAAAGGAAGTTCTACCAACCTTTTGGTAAACATATCCGTTGCTTGGGCCCCAACCAAAGTTCGGATCATCGCTCCTTGCACCGTTGACAGCCGGCTGGGAATTGATGGTCAAAAAGCCGAGCCGGTTCATCTTTGCCAGATCTGAGGCGATGACTGTGGTTTCTGATGAAACTGGTTGATCCGACCAGGGAAGTGCTGTGAGTTGCCTCTCGCAGAACCGAGCGAAGAGCTCAGCGATATCAGAAAACGATTCGGGTTCTCCCCAAAGTTTTAAGGCTTCCTCCTTCTGCATTGACAGAATGGGCTCAGTGAGAATCAAGATAACAGCATGGTTGACGCACCGTTTGCTTCAGCGAGATACCATAACCATCTAGTTCACCGTATGCAGGACTGCGGGAATCACCAAAACGACCGTTAGGAAACTCGTCCCAGTTCTCGGTACGTGACAAGTAAGACTTGGTCCGGTTTGCCCAAAATATTGGGCGAATGTTCTCTTGTCGACGATTCGGCGTGAGAGACTGGGGGTTCCAGGTCAGAGACAATGTAAGTTGGGATCAATGATGTACCTGTCTCCATGGCAAAGGCTTGATGGTCTCGATTCGCGGGACCAAGTTAAGTTCCTCCAGGAGCATCTTTGTGCCCTTCTCCAGGTTCATGGTGTAGAAATGAAGGCCTTGGATACCGAGGTTCGCATCAAGGATTTTGCGGCACATGTCTGCAACAAGCCTTGTTCCTACCTCTCTGACTTTCTCGTCATTGTTCTTGTGTGGTTCCAAGGCATCGAGGAAGAACTGAGGGATGTGAGTCTTTGCGAGCTTTGTTGCCTTCAGGAAACCGTTCCAGGTTTGGATGGGGGCGATACCAGGAACGACTGGGATCGTTATTCCCGCTTCCCTGACAGCTTTGACCCAGTCGATAAAGATATCGACATCGTAGAACATTTGCGTGAAAATGAAATCGACGCCCTCGTCTATCTTCTCCTTGAGGTACTTCATCTCAAGCTCGCGCTCTTCTGGCGGAAGAAGTTGATTCTGAGGGAAACCAGCGACCGCTATATCAAAGTAGTCGAGATAGTCCTTGTGGATATGTCTGACGAGATCGATCCCATGGACGAAGCCACCCTCGACAGCTTCCCATTCGTCCTTACCCGCAGGGGGATCTCCACGAAGGGCGAGTACGTTGCGGCACCCGTGCTGCTTTGCTTCCTGCACCAGTTCTGAATTTCGGAAGGAGAAAAAGAGTGTGTTGAGTGGCTTACTCGGAGAGCGATGTCGACTTTTTCGCGCGGCATGTTCGTGCACGTCAAGTGCATACAAGTTTCTATGCCAAGTAAACCTTGACATGTCTTGACCATTTCTGATGTGAGATCAGACGTCCGACCACCCGCATTCCTAGAAAGGGATAAGCAAAGACTCTGAGATGAACAAGAAGTAAAACTTGCCAAGTGATGTCTATAAACTCTGGGCCCAATGCGCGCATGCGCTCTATACGATCGAGCAGGTTTTGTAAACCCTAGAAAGAAAGAGGGAGTAAGCCAACGGCGCCAAAAGACGAGAGATGATCTAAACCTGAGCTGTTCTCGGGGGAAAGTACTCGAAAGACCACCAAATCTTTCCTTCTTTTGTAGACTGCTCGATCTTTTTGCTGATTTTCATGGTGAATGGGATGATGGAGAGAGAAAACAAAGGGAGGAGTCTGAGTATTTTCTCGTGATCGGACTACGGGTTTCATACATTGATCCATTGCACGTGACTATCAAGTTCGTACATAGCCCTCATCAGGCGCTGTGCACGACATACAGCATAGACGTCCCCACGATCATCGCCGTCACTACCATCATGATCAAGAAATGTGCCCTGCGAAAGCGCATGAGGCCAAAGCATAATACTTGGCACTGGCCGTAGTCACCTTGTTGCGGCGAGGAAGGCTCTCACTCTGAGCAAATCTTTCACCCCACGATGGTATTCCCAAACAGCCGCCGCGATCGTGGCCAATGCAGCGAGGAGCTGTATGATGCCTGCAGGCAGGCCGCCGTTCCCAAGGCTCTCTTTTTCGCCGTTGGAAGGGCCTGAGAGGCGTGTCCCAAGTAAAGCAGAGGACGACAAAAGCATCAGCAACAAGACCAGCTTGAAGTGTGCCAAAAAGTTGCGCTCCAGCATGCAGAAATCGCGCACATTGCTGCCCACCACTTCCACAGTGTGCGACATGGCGTTAGCACGGGTCAGAGATGAATGCACGTGACCCTTCCGACGCGTTATTTGGTCCCTTTTGTTTGGCTCAAGTTGAAGTTGGTTCTCTCCTACCACGAACAAGTTACGCTCGTTAACGTCCAGCACCACCCAGTGCGTTGTACTTCAGGAATTTACGACTAGATACGACAATTCGCATACGATGGGTCTATTCAAAAGATTCTTTTCGATCGGTAGCAGGAAATCCAAGAAGCGGTCACCTGTGAACGAATCTCCTGTTCAAGAGCACCTCAAGCCATGTCATGATGATGGTTCAGAGGCAGCAGTTAGCCGTCTCTTGCGTTCCTCGTCTGGTCGAATCACGCCGGATGCGCAGATTGGGATTCATTCTCTGCCCCCCCTCCGTAAGCTAACCCGCAGCCGTGGTTGATCCTGGCGTTCTGATGTTCGCTTTAAGCGCACCCCATCGACTCTATCGTCCCTCCTCCAAAGTCTTCCTCCACAACTATCACTAGTGTCTCTACTCGCAGCACCTACTCTGTTATCATTCGTAGTCGAACCGTGCACAGCCGTACCGAGTTCCCCAACGCGTACCCTCCAATGAATGTGACCCCCAAACGATCGTTCACAGACTCTCGTCGTCGCTCCAAGAGTGTGCCTATCACACCGCGAGACAAGAGCCGACTCATGCTTCTCCGTCAGGATCCCTCTGTAGCAAGTCTTCTAAATCATTATGATGACGAAGGCCACCTCAACTCTACTCTCTTCTCAAATACCCCGTCTCCTCAGAAGAGCGCGGGTGTTCAAAGGCGCCGCACAGGGTCCACTTTGCGACAATTGCTTGGACATCCGTCGTCACCAGATTTGAGAAACAGCATGGAGGGCGATATATCTTGGGCAGAAAAGTTTCTTGGGTCAGTGACGACCATGTCCCCTTGTGCTCCAGGAACTGACGAAATCCTCAGCGAGACCGATGATAATTCTTCAGTGTCCTCCATGGGCCCTCGGACCCCTGTCGACGCTCATTTTCCTCACACTCATTCTTTTGATGACAAAACCACACTCTCCATTGAATGCGATACCTCAGTTGCCGATCAACCCACTTTTTCCTCTCTCGAAGTTGAACCCAGCGCCTCCACCGACTATGCACACCTACATGCACTCAATTCACCCAGTGGCAACTTGATGACATCTCAACGCGCCTCTCAGATATTCGGTTTCCTTGGTGATAAGAAAAGGGCTCATGATAGTCCGGTTTCAAGGCTTCCCCAGCTTAAGACGACCACACCCAACTACCGACGCTTTTCGGCCGATTCCTCTATGAGCGATACCAAACCTTCTCAAATTCCTCTCCCTCGTCGCAGTGATACCTATATCTTTCAACCTACTTCGCCTCCTAGTGAACGATGCATATCTCCCGCCTCTGATACGAGCCAGTCTCCCTCAGCCCCAATCGGCACAGTGCCTCTGTCGCCACGGCCCGATGACGAGGCATCTTTATCTCCATCCGCCATCACTCGATATCACACAGAACGGAGCGACTGCGGCCCTCGCGGACCGCAGCCTCCTTCGAAAATACCTTTGCGCCTCAGTATAGAACCCCTGCCAGTTCCGTGCGGTATTGACGAGTCTCTCCCCGTGACACGGCGGCCCGTGTCTATGCAATCCACTCTAGGTGGAGACAAGCATGTTCTTGCTCGAACACGCGAAATGGATTCTCAGATTCCCAAATTGAGAACGCCATCTGGCTCTTCAAGCGGCACCGCGGAGTCGAAATATGATCCCATTATCAATTCACCGCTGCGGCATCCCATTGCTCTGCAGCCCGGGGTTCGGCCGAGGCCTAGGCCGACAGAGGCCGAACTTCCAGCGAGCATGACATTCCAAGGCAAGGAGAATGATGCGCCGTCCCGGCTCCCCCAGCCTGTTACCCCAATACGGCCGTTTGGGCTTCACTTGCACGACCTACCTTCGCCAGCGTCCTCCTCAGAGCTATCACCTGTTGCGAAGCAGATGATGGCGAATCTGAGGCAGCAGCGCATGGACGCCCGTCAGCGGGAACGACAGTCTGGGAGACTGGGAAGCAGTCAGAGCAGGATCCGATATTGAGATTGCGCACACATTTAACCTGCGACTAGTTTTGGCTCTTAGTGAAGGACGCTTCATTAATTCGCGATGTATCCACGTCTTCGCTCGCTCTGTCTGTTTGTTTTGTTACTTGCTTTGCCTAGCAATGCTATCAAATGTTTTGTGGCTTCCGGGCGTAAAGATGCCGTGAGAGGTACGACGGAAGAGGAGACTCTTACCTAGTCACGTTGTAGCGCTGCGTCTTCTCCCCGTACCACTACCCCAACGGTGTTCGGATACGCTCCTTGAGTTATCTGTTAGCTATCTCAGCCCCAGACTTGTGTCATACGAGACGATGCAGCCATACGGATCTATAGCGACCCAAGCACTGGGTATTCACACCGAGCACCCTGAGCCTGATGAGGCCTCTGCTCTTCTTCTGAAGCGTAGAGAGGGTCACGCGAGCCTCGTCAGCTCTGTCAGTAACCTCTCAAACACCATTATTGGGAGCGGTAAGTCTCTCCGTAGCGTGTGAGGGGAGCGACTAACACCCTAATCCTTAGGTATGGTGACATTCCCTCTGGCAAGCGTTCTAATTCTGCGTCCAGAGATGTTTGTTGACATTCTTCTAGGCCATGGCGTCCGCAGGTATGATTCCCGGTGTACTCACGTGCGCATTCTCCGGGGCGGTTGGTGGTTTTGGCCTCTACTTGCTTACACGTTGCGCACATTATACCCCGCACCGACAAAGTTCCTTCTTTGCTGTTGCTCAAATCACATTCCCTCAAGCCGCTATTTTCTTTGATGCTGCCATTGCTATCAAGTGCTTTGGTGTCTCCATCAGGTATATCCAATTGAATATCTAGGAATATATCTTAATATTGCGCTAGTTATCTCATCATTGTCAAGTCATTGATGCCCAACGTTGTCGCATCGATATTCCACGACCTGACCTCTCCAGACATAAATCCGCCAGCATGGACCTTGTCTGGTCACAACTGGCTTATGTTCTCCATGTTGATCCTAGTACCCCTTTCGTTCCTTCGCAAGCTAGACAGTCTTAGACATACAAGCTACATTGCTATGTTCTCCGTCGGTGAGTCTTTACATTCTTTCCAAGACGGTAGTTGACGAAATTCCGTAGTATACCTTGTGATCATTGTGATCACATGTTACTTTTGGCCGCTGAAGGACGCTCCTCCAGCGGGGAAAGTTCATCTAGTGCGCTTCACATCTGACTTTGTGACCACATTCCCTGTGCAGGTATTCGCGTTCACGTGCGCACAGAATGTGAGACAACATAGGTTGGTTTTGGTATGACACTGATGACCGGATAGATATTCCCGATTTACAATGAGCTGCGGACGAACTCGCAGCAGCGTCTCAATGCGGTCATTGGGACATCCATTGGAGGGGCTGTGATAATCTATGAGATCATTGCAGTATTTGGTTACCTGACGTTTGGTTCGAATGTCAGTAGTGAGCTGTCGTTGCTCGTCCTGTTCCGGCTCACTGTATTAAACAGGTTGGTGCCAACATCATTGCGATGTATCCTTCCACCTCGCTGTTCGTTGCTGTTGGACAGCTGGCTATTGTTGCCCTGATCCTGTTCTCCTATCCGCTGCAAGTACATCCATGCCGTAACTGTTTGGACAAGATTTTTCAGGGAGGGTCCACCACCAAGCCGAGATTGGACGAAGATGAGGAGGAGTCGGACGTGGACGAGCACGGAGATGGAGACATGACGACGTTGAAGCACACGCTCCTGACTGCAGCCATCGTCTTGTTCGGGTTTATCGTTGCCTATAATATGGACGACCTTCGCCTGGGTGAGTAAGCGAGCGTCTTGGCGGTTCCTTGGGTTGATGTGCCGATATGGAAAGTGCTCGCGTTCGTTGGGTCCACAGGTTCGACGACAATATCCTTCATTCTTCCAGGGTTGTTCTTTTGGAAGGTAAGGGGAAGCCGTGTGGCGTTGCTTGGCGTTGCTGACGCTCTGGACAGCTTTTCAAGGACGACCCGAGGATGGGTCGGTCGCTTGTCCATGGTGCGCTGGGGTTGGCTGTCTACGGATGCTGTATTCTCGTATTCTGGTACGCACAACACGTGTGAGAGGGTGGTCAATTGCTGACTGTGCACACAGCCTTGGATTTAATATTTACCAAGTTATGTACCCATCGACTCGACTAGCTAGAGTACCTAATTAGTTTTACTTGTTGCTTTGAATTCCCACGCGCGGGGTCCACATCGAGAGTTTGTTTTGATTCCCCCCTAGACCATTAATGCATCCTCATTGAACCTTGTCTCTCTGTCATGTCCTCCTCTCTCGATCTCCCCGCCGCACTCGGCGTTCTTTCTCCCTCTCCTTCAGATTCAGAACATCTCCTCGACTCTGACTCCACTGGCGGACCCAACTCCAGCGCCCTCACCGATGTCGATCCCCAGATCATCGAGGCACTCAAAAGTAAAGATAGAATATACGTCCTCAAGCTCGGCGAGCGCATGGAAAGCCTAATCAACGATCGCAGGTCCGTTTTTTTTCGCCTTTTCCCTCTCCCCAGCCGCGTCTCCCCCGCTCACTGACAGCCTCGACTACCAGACCCCGCATCGATCTAATGCCCACCACGTCCTATCAAAGGCTTCTCGTACACAGATGCTCTTCCTATTACAAGCTCGCACCGGAAACCGACGCCCTCACGAAAAACATCGGCGTACTTCTCACTCCAGAGAGCAGAATGTGAGCGACCCTCGCCTGCCTCTGAACTACTCACACACACCTTTTTTAGCCCTGCCTGCCGTATTGCAGAGCTTGTTCCTGCCCAGTCACCCACGCAGCCCACCTTCAAAATCATGCGTCGGTCTCCCACCGACCGCCAGCGCCAAAAACCCCATTCGCAGGCCGGCTCCATAGCCGGCGAGGATGCCGAACTCTCGGATCCAGAACCTTCCGAAGCTGGAAGCCTCGGTGGCCGAAGTAATGCTACTGGAAGCAGCAAAAAGCATAAAACAATTGCCGAACGCGAGGCCGCTTACAACGAGGCTCGTTCTAGGATCTTCATGGGTTTTGAAGAGAAGGAGAGAGAAAAGGACAAGGACGTCAGCGCGAGCTCTTCTACCGTTAGTCTCACCTCGGGTTCGGTCACGAGCGCAGGTGAAACCAGCAGCGCCGGCGATATAGACGACTCGGTAAGCTCACCCGCAACAGAGAGTGAATGGTCTGGCCCGGTTGTACGGGACAAGAAGGATGGCCACCGTTCAAATGGCTCCTCGTCCAGGAACCTCCGCTCCAATGGCCTGGGCTTTAATGGCTCCAGCAGCTCCCGTGGCTCGAGAGCTCCCTCCCCCTCTTTTAAATACCCTACCTTGTACGAGCCTTCGCCCGCTCCGGTACCTTACGATCTATCACAGGCCCCAGTTCAGGTTCCCAGCTATGGTAACCCATACCTGTATGCATACCCGCAACCAGCTCCCCCTGCCCCAAACTACATTCCTCCTTATCATTACTATCCAGCATACCCTTACCCTCATCCCCAGGCCCCTCCACAGAACACAGATGGCAGTCCTTCCAACCAGGCTGACGTTTATCCATCTCAGCAACCATCTCAACAACATGGTGTTTATATTCCGTACCCGTGGCATTCACCACCCCCTACCCATCCTCCTACGCAGCACCGACCTCTCCCTGCATCGAGCCCTCCTCTCGCTCCCCCTGCTTCTCAGTACCCGACTTACACACCTCCTGTCGCAACTTATAGTCCCTATCCGATGGTCCCTTACTATCCTTCCCCTCCAATACATCCCATGCAACCGTCTTCTCCAGTTCAAGCCCAAGCACACTACCCCCAAGAATACAATGGCACACACGATCCGTACGCTTCCGGTCGCTCATTTTCCGGGGCCATGAATCAACAATCTCCCGCGATAGGGTCAAAACCCAGAGGTGCTCCTCCTGCACGGAGCGCGTGGAGTTACGGTCCTGGGATAGGAATGGGCGGATTTGGGGTAAATGGTACTCCCAGTCGGCCCGGTGGGGGTGGCGAAGTAGTGGGACCACGTTTAAGCTCAACGGTAAGAAGACACACCGGAAGCATGAATGGGGGCGTCGGTGCTAGAACACCAGCGGGCGACGAAGCGTCATCTCCTGCCGTGCGTTGGTTCCCTCTATCTATGACTGGCACTGATCTTCTTCCTAGTCGTCGTCGTCTTCGCGGAGAACATATACGTCGGGATCATCACAACACCCCCTCCCCGCAAGACCTGATTGGGCTGTTGGACTTAAACCTCAGCCCACTTTGCATTCTACGCATCGACACCACGAACATCCCGCAAATTCTCGAAATATGTCACCTGCTCGTCCCAATGGCCGAGCACAGATTCCTCCCCCACTTCAATCGACCGATTTCCCACCACTGACGGTGAACTCTGTAGGCGAGAAGCGCATACCCGTAACGGGGGTGTGGAACAACTCGTCATCCACGCGCTCTATACTTTTGCCGGGAAGTAACGCGTCTGGAAACGCTCTTGTGAACCACTCTGGTCCTATTTTGGGTTCCCCAGTTGTCGGCGTTATCACCAAGCTGGACGAGTCTGAGGGTGTACCCGAGCGGCTATCCGCGAGAGGGGGCGGCGAAAACCAGGACCCTAAAGGCATCTGGAGGACCGGTGGCTACAGCCCACTAGACAGGGTGGACAAGGACAAGGAAAGACTGCGTGGGGAGGTTGTCGCCAATGCGATATTGGTTGACAAGATCGCGTTGCTCTCGCTCGAGGGCAACGAGAATGAGGGCCCGCTGAATGGAACCCACGGTGCCGCTCCCATGGCATTGGCCACCTAATAGACTTTGGGTACGCACTCGATCTGTGTTTTGTCACAAAGCTCTGAAACGTCGTCTGAAACAGCACCTCTACATGCAGCTGTGGTTTCATGCCGGGTCGATGTTTCAATGCTATTAATATTGTGGTTTGTAGCACGAGGATTGAACTGTTTTACGATTAGATATATAAGATAAAAATGTCTGTAAACATGTAATAAACTGACGTGAGTCGTTTGTTTGTTTCAAAGGCTTTTGCCAAACAAAACACTCGGATGACCACGCGATTGCGGCACAGAACACATGCAGAGGAGGAGGACGCGTCGGCGTTGAAACTCGGTGCTGGTGGGTACATTTCAACCGCCTCGAGGTGTGTCTCAACCGCTGCCAGAGTTCAACAACGCCGGTTGTTTGCTCATCTCCGAGGTCAAGTATCTCCTCGAGAACAGGGACAAGGACGCCCCCGACACTGCGTACGTCTCCCAGCCCATCTCTTGAACGACCACCGACGACCCACAGCGTCTACAACAAAACGCTCGAGTACGTCAAGACGTTTGCCAAGTTCAGCACGACCGACTCGGCGAGTGCTGTCCGAGAGCAAGTCTCTTTTGTTCTCCGTGTATCGGCCATTAAATCTCGCCTAGGACGCTGCGTCGCGAGCCAGGCCTGACACAGTTTGAGACGGCCCAGATCGCCAACTTGTGCCCGGCGGTGGCGGAGGAGGCCAAGAGCGTCATACCGAGGTCCGTATCCACCCGCTGCGCAGGGTCGTGCTCACGCGTCGTGTTGGCAGCCTCGTCAAGATCGACGACGATCGGTTGCAGACGCTGCTCGACGAAATTCAGACGATGCGCAAGTTCCAGTCGTAGACCGTGTATGGTAGCGCTACTCTAAGCTAGCCCTCCATGTCTTCCAGTTGGGGTCTGCTCATGCTCTCCTCCTCTGATGCGCTCCCCTCTCGCGTGAGTTCTTTGGCATTGGTCACGTCGAACCGCTTGCTCTCCCTAAAGGGCTTGGCGCGCCTCTTGGCGTCCCTTTTGATGACCGCGGACGCGGGTATGATGCCTCTTGGGTTCAAGTAAAGCAAATCGTTGCCCTCGTAATCGTCCACGTAGCGCACCCATGCATCAAATCTGTGGCTGTCAGTCGCGGGTTGGCGTGATGAACACGCACGCACATGCCAAATCGATCTTCTGCCGCACGCATCTCTTGATAGATAAACGTCTGCTTGAACGCGTCGATCGTGTCTCGGTATTGCTCAAAGTCGATCGGCGGACGAAAGTCGACGTGGGCGGCGTCGTACTTTTCCCGTTCGTTGGCCGTGGCAACCTTGTGGTTGTAAGAATCAAAGATGGGGTACTCGAGGAGCAGCCCCAACGCGGGCATTTTGGGTACGAGGACGGTTCGGGGACCGTAGAGCTGGAACACCTTGAGCAAGGGTACACTTGAGAGGAGTGCGACGTTACCTCGTCCATGATTTCAGCTGGCGTCCCGGTCCGACAGGATAGGACCAGGGCGGACATCATCTTGCGCTGGTCGTGGGCATAAGTGTATGGTCGTGGGCATCACGATTGACTTACGATCTAGACAAGTTGAATACGCGACCGGAGGAACTGGCGAAAATACCTGCCTGGTGCAGCATAAAACTTTGCCCATGGAAGAGCACACTGATCCATTCCGTATCGCCATAGACCACGGGGTCCGCGATCTTTTTGAAAACTGGTCAAGGAAGACTGGGATGAATGATAGGAGACGTCTCACTTGGATTTTTATCATGTGACGTTGATTACTACGATCCGGAAAGTCACGACCGACGGTAAAGTTGTGAAAGTTGTGGGTGCCTTCAAACTTTTTAGCAGTGGTCCGCAAGGCGTCAACAACGTTGGGGTCAAGCCTCCATTGTCGCTTTCGAACCAGATCCTCCTCCGGGCCGGAAGATTCGGCATCTGGGACATCCCAGAAAGGGTGCCGTGGTGTATCGCTAGTGGAACCCGCAGTTGCTGCGCGTTGGAATGCCGAGGCCGGTTTTGGTGGGATCAATAAATAGGAGGGAAAGAAATAAGTGTACTTGCGGCTATCGCAGGATCTATCAAGGAAGATGAAAACATGTTGTAGGAAGAGGATCAAGGAACCCTCGTACAGTCGCGCATTGAATCCGTTCTGGACGCGAACCTGTTGGCAAATATAACTCTAGAATGAAATGGGTGGGGGCGCGCTTACTTTGCCCCATACGCGTATTTCTGGCGGGAGGTCTTCATTGATGCGAGACACCCAATCCTTGACGCCAGGAATGTTGACGATCAACTTCATGGAGACAACGTTGCCTGCGGCGTGTACGCCTGCATCCGTCCGAGCAGCTCGTCCTAGACCGACCTGTGAATAACACTTAGCTTGAAGAGGGGCAGAAGACGAGTTGAAGGACCTTGGTGGGATCGTCTGCATTGTCCTGGGACACGGCTCCTGCACGCACGAGCGCGTCAAACAAGACCCCTTCGATCGTCCTGACGTTTGGTTGACTGAATCGACGGGAAATCTCAGGAACGCCGACAACATGACGCATGGAGACGCACATTTGCATGCCGCTGCAACCGGTCCCACAAAAGCCGAGGAGCAACGCTGTCATGCGTTTGGGCAGCCTGGGCGGTTTCGGACCCTCGTGTTCTTCGTTGGTGGACACCTCGGGACGGGACCCGCGGCGGCGACCGACGTTTTTCGACTGTTTTTCCTTTCCTTTTCGCGACTTTGACCACCCGGCGGCGTCCCGCTTTTCGGGAGTGCTGGGTTCGTGAGGGGCATCTCTAGGTCGCTTGAGAGGCGGCTCTGCCATGGATATGTATCTAGGACGCTGGATATGAACGCTACTAGTACTTGCCAGAAGTGTGCATCGCTGTAGACGTCTGAGATACCTCATATAGTAATTGCCGAAACGATATGGCCGTAGCTACGCTCGGCATCTCCTGCAGAGACCTTTTTTAATCTGCGAACCTGCAGGGGCTCTCACTCTGCCGGAGGGAGGGGGGATCGGCGACTCGTCTCGGGGGTTACGGCAGGTTACCAAATCTGGGTGGCCGGGATCGGCACGGGGCCGGCATGGGACTCGGCATGGGGGGTGGTGTTCGCGGCCAGCTCGGGGCAGCGTCGCCGTCTACTCCAGGCCGAGAGACTGCGATGGAGACTCGACGGAGGAGGAGGAGGAGGTTGAAGTGTGTTGTAAATGTATACGGAAGTAGTCAAGAACAGCCTCGCGACGGTAGCCAAGAGGGCCACATTGTGATTCTTACTTCTTCGCCATGTCTGCCATCAACCCGAGGCCGTTCCACCATCATACGCCTTCAAAACGACAGTCAAAAATCACGATCGAGTACCATCGCCCTTCGAGAGAGTCCATCCAGGAATATTCGGACCTCCTCAAGGACGCTGGCCTCAACACCGCCAATCCAAACTACACCGATCCTGCCGCATTCCACCCGACCAGGCAGGCTCCTCCTCCCCCGCCTTCCTACAGGTCAAAGACGCCCTCTGAGAGAGTACGGAACTCCCTCCAGAAACCCCCACCTCGTGCACGTAAGCACAGTCTCTCATCAGTGCCACCCACCACTCGTGTCGACCACGACCCGTTTGCAGCGGCGTCTTCCTCTCAGCCGAACTCAATGGTCGCTCCTCCTCCCCGCCCTTCCCGCGCCAACACCGCAACGCTCAACGACCTCTTCCCCTCCCCATCCACAACCCAGGCAAGGCGTCTCTCCGTGCCCACTACCTCCACCCCGCTCGATCTTCCCTTTTCCACCGAGGACTCGTTGCCCTCCCTATCCTCCACAGATCCAATCCCTTCCGCCCCCACTGGCACTAGGTCACGCAGCGGCACCGTAGCCGCAAAGTCGAAAAAGGGCATGCTCGGATTCATGTCAGACTTCCTCAACACCTCAAAGCGCCCAGAGATCAGCACTCCTTACGATCCAGTCCATCTCACCCATGTCGGGTTTAATTCCTCCACAGGTGAATTCACCGGTCTCCCAAAGGAATGGCAACAGCTCCTTCAGGAGAGCGGCATATCCAGACTGGAGCAGGAAAAGAACCCCCAGGCTGTCATGGACATTGTCAAATTCTACCAAGAAGGCCATGGCGACGTATGGGACAAGATGGGCGCAGTCGAGACGGCTTCCTACATCTCCTCCCAAAAGACCCTCGTCGACCCGAGCCCACAGACTTCGGTGTGTACCCCCGTCTTTTTATCCTCGCTTTACCCATCTTCGTTCTAGCGCCCTGCCCCACCACCTCCAAAGAAGGCCACTCCTTCTCCTATCGTCACGTCCTCCTCAACACCTTCTGCTCCCTCTCCCAGCTCCTACCGCCCCGCGCCCGCACCACCCACCACCGCGATGCCTGCCCTCGATCGATCCGCCTCACAGCGTACTCCGATCCGCGCCAGCAAGCCCCAAGAACTGGGTCGTGCAAACACCACCACCAGGACAAGACGTCCTCCAAGTGTTGGCACGCCCACCTCCCAAGCACCTCTCCAGCCCGGTGCGCCAAAGCCCGCTTCTAAACACTCTTCCCGATCTGATATCACACTTAAAGGCGCACAAGCCACGAGGGATAAGGACGCGCGAGCTGCGCAGCAAGCGCAGCAGCCCAGCCCCGCGGCCGCTAGTTTGGCCAAGACAGCCGGTGTCGCCACTCCCCGCAGGAGGGAGAAAAAGGACAAGGACAATACGGACGACATCATCAAACGGTTGCAACAAATATGTACAGACGCAGATCCCACAAAGCTCTACCGAAACTTGGTCAAGATCGGCCAGGGGTAAACCATCTGCCTCTTTCCGTTTCACCATTTGACGATCTCCCATCGCAGTGCTTCTGGTGGTGTCTATACTGCGTATCAAGTGGGAACCAACTTGTCCGTGGCCATCAAGCAAATGGATCTCGACAAGCAACCCAAGAAAGACTTGATCATCAACGAGATCCTCGTGATGCGCGCATCTCGACACCCCAACATCGTTAATTACATCGATTCATTCCTGCACAAGAACGATCTCTGGGTTGTCATGGAGTACATGGAAGGAGGCTCCCTAACTGACGTCGTGACCGCCAATTTAATGACAGAGGGACAGATCGCAGCCGTATCAAGGGAAACCGCGCAGGGCCTAGAACACTTGCATAGACACGGCGTCATCCATCGCGATATCAAGAGCGACAATGTGTTGCTCAGCATGAACGGCGACATCAAACTGAGTGCGTAGCCGTGTTGGCCCCGGACAGCTGCGACTGATGTCTGTCCAGCCGACTTTGGTTTTTGTGCCCAGATATCGGACCCCAACAATTCGAAACGCACGACCATGGTCGGTACTCCATACTGGATGGCGCCCGAGGTCGTCACCCGCAAAGAGTATGGTCCAAAGGTGGATATATGGAGTCTTGGAATCATGGCTATAGGCAAGTTGGATGACCACCCACTCGTTTGGTTTCCTCATCCCATCACAGAAATGATTGAGGGGGAACCCCCGTATCTCAATCAAAATCCCCTGAAGGCATTGTACCTGATCGCGACCAATGGTACGCCTACCATTGCGAACCCGGAGGCGTTGTCTCCCGTGTTCAGTGACTATCTGGCCAAAACATTGGAGGTTGACGCTGAGAAGCGGCCCACAGCATCACAATTGTTGGATGTGAGTGTGTTTCTTAGACCCCGCTGTGCACCGTGCTCAACTCGGTTCAGCACCCATTTTTCAAACACTGCGAGCCCCTCCGCACGCTATCTCCGCTGATCAAGGCAGCTCGTGAAATTGCAAAATCCAAATGACCCTAGCTTCACATTTGTACACCGGTGGTTCGGCACGGTATGGACGATATCTACATATGTTTCGCGTTTCCATTCCTCCCTCGCATACTTGTGATACGCTGCATTCTTTTCATTCCCACTTGAAATGCCTACCCGTTATAGCATTCTGAAAGTTCCTGGAGTTACGTTGTACCCCACTGGGGTTTCTCTTTATATCCTCGACATTGTAATACCTTTATGCTGGCCCCCACTTTGACTTTCCCTATAGACTAGTCTCGAAATGCGCAGAACCGACTCATTTTTGCCGTGCAATCAAATCGATGTGGATGTATTCCTCGTTAATTAGACGTAGAAATATGCAATCTCGATGGACCGACAGTAATCTTATCACGATCGTAATCTAATAATCGGGACTCCAACCTAGTGGGATTTCGTCACATCAGGACACGTGGGGATGGTGCGCGCGACGTACCGTGATAAATCGTTGCTAGGTTCGTAATGTCGGTTGCCTCCGCAATGAGTTCGTTGACAGTATACTCAACACTGAGTGACTTGTCTAGTTTGCGAGCCACAGAGTTGAGTGCACGGTCCGCCGCCTCGTTGACGGGTGCAGTTGCCCCAGACCCTGTTCCGAAGCGTGCGTTCTCGGCCGTGACGCGCGCGGGCTCGTTGGTGCTATCCTGGATCTTTTTGATCTTGAGCTCGCTCGCGGTCCTGCGGGACGTGTCAGCAGTCCGGGGGTGTGCAAAAACGGCACGCACCAAGAGTGGAGCGGGTCGTGCTTGAAGACTTCGAGGACGGTCATGATGACGTCGGAGCGCTCACGGAGGACGCGCAGGGTTTCTTCTGCGCATCGCTGGAAGACCCCTCCAGTGCCCGAGGACCCCATGCCGTCGACCATGTCGCGTGTCATCCGGAACGGGACACGTTCCGGGATCCGCAAGAGTTTTCCCTGAGCAAGCTAAGCGAGAGACACAGGTAGAGGAAAGCACTCACTTGGTCAAAGGCGATTCCCAAGTCGATATGCACGACCTCGCCTGTCCCATTGTCCATCAGGATGTTGGATACGTGGCGGTCCCCGAGACCCAAGACGTGGCCGACGATGGACGTGGTCGCAACGCTCCGTATGTAGTTGAGTCGCATCGCGAACCACGCGATGGGCGATTTGTGCTTTTCGGTGAAGAAATGTCTCATGACGGGTGCTGTCTTGGCACAAATGTCCTTGAAGTGCGCAACCAGCGGCTCCAATCTGCTCTGATGGCGTTCTCGCGTCTGTTTGAGACTGGCCAGAATGTCGTAATGTTTGGGATCGTTGGGACGATATCTTGAGAAAAACTGTCAACCGAGTCGACCAACATGTCGTATCGACTCACTTTGGATGAGCAGCTCCCAGCCACAGCTGAAGCGCAACCGTGTTGCCAACAAACTCCAGGACGCCAGCTTGAGCCGCCAGAGGCAAGACAGTGTATCCGCGAACCTTCAAATCGCGCTTCTTGGTCTCCCTATCACATCCGAGGACGACATTAACTAGGTCAAAGACTTGTTCCATGACAGCGTCTTGGCGTAGGTCATCATTCCCGCCTTTAAACTTGGGAACATAATCAGCCTTCGCGTAGTCACACCGCGCAAGCATCTCACCAGCTGTACGTATTTTTCGCCGTCGGAACCATAGCAAGTGCTGATCTTCGGAGTATTGATACCACCCGCAATCATATACGTGGCGTCGTAGTGGCTAATCCAAACACAATGGTTATACTTCAAGGTAGGATCAATCGCTGGGTGGGATGTGGTAACCGGCGCCTTGATATCGCGAAGCCGTCGGATCGCCACGTTGTCTGGTACGCGCACCGGTCCCCGAGCCTTTTTGTCCTTGACGGGGTACTTGGCCCATTCGATAGATGCATCACAGACAAGCTCGATCGCTTTAACGCGAGTTGCATGCCGTGGGTCGCCTAGCAGTCGATCAAAAATGTCAGACGCGGCACTCGAGCGATCGAGTTGTGCTTGCGACAATGTGGGCTCATGACGACTAGATAGTCTCCTGACTGGTGCAGGTTGCCCGTATTTCTCGGGTCGTATGCAGTACACTTGGTATAAGCTATGGAAGGGATGTTCCTGACACATTCGGAGGACGAGTCCTTGGAGTATCTGTTGGCTGGGCGACGATTCGCCTTGGGAAGATTGGGAGATGCGAGCAGAAAGTTGATGCGAAAGGAAGACAAATTTTCTCGAAGGTATCCGATCGACCGCGTTCTTCAAGGTACTTTGCAGTCTCGGGTCCTCAAAGTTTGCAAACCATAGAGAACAAAAGCGTAGAGGCACATCATCGTCGAAGATATCCGAAGCGGCGAGACACTGTGAATACATGTTGATGGCGAGGTCGAGGAATGTGATTAGTTGTCCATTATGTTGGTTGTAAGCCTCCTCGTCCTCCGCCAAGACGGCTCTGGCCTTCTCCTGATCAATAGCGAGAGTACGATATTCAGGAGAGCCTTTTTGAAATCGGTCCAGTTGGCTTTCTCGCTGCTTGATTTCTTCACTCTTGCGGTCCATGTATGTCTTCCACCACACGGCATCCGGCGACTTGACAATAACGTGGTACTGATGTTCAGCAAAGTGGGCACATTCGTGGAAAACCCTAGCACACGCATCTCTGCGAGTGTCAGTTTGCTCAGTCATTCCTGCAGCAAGTGCAGTCGCCACATCAAAGTATTTTTCCTTGATATCCATCGGCTTTTCCAAACAAGCTTCCGAAATCCAAGATCCCTGTCGGTTGGAACGATTAAGACAGTTGCAGGATAACGTGGTAGTGATATTGAACATACCAAGTGTGTCATGGACAGAGCCCGTTCGACAACATCCTCAGGGTCACTCGAAGAGACTTTTCCCTCTGGAAGCAGGAGATCTTTTAAGAACTGGACAGCCAACATTTGTTCGTTTTGGAGCCAAAGGACGTGTGCAAACTCTTGAAGCACTTCGTGAGTAGAAATGCCCTCGAGGCGCCGAGCCTTTACAATGGAGTTCAGTGCCACTTGAAGTTTGTTCGATTTTCGTGCAGCGACAGAAAGGCGGACAAGGCAACGTTTCTCGAGTTCCAACAGGCTGCCATTAAATGGCGTGATCATGTTCCCAATTCGTTCACGTTCTTCTTTTCGCCTGGCAGAGCGGATCAAGGATATCCTGGTTGCAAGTATACGCTCGAGACTGCTGAATCTAAACTTGACCGTGAGCAGGCGCATCCACTTGATATTGAATACTCACTCAAACTCAGGGTCGATGTCAACAAACCGAGACATGAATCGAATGTCCGGAGACTTGGAGTTGAGGTAGTCCTGGACAGATTCTCGTCTCCAATGGGTGAGCTGATTGAGAGACATGATATTCCGCGCTATCTCCCGGATCTCCGTAATGTCTTCATTGCCGAGAGTCCGCAAGCGTTCCATGGCATCACAAAGGGCAGATTGGATGGTGGAGTCAATCACATGGGGATCCCTTTCACGGTAAATGGCACGTAGGGCGCGGTAAAGGGTGATGTTAGAGTCCTGAGAGTCCCCCTGTTCAGGCAAATCCCAAGTCTCTGTGCGCCATCCTAGCTGGTAAGACATAGTCGAAGTAGCCTCATCCTGGAATCCTTTCCGTGAGCCCTGGAGAGTGTCAATTGCGAGACTGTCGAAACCGAATGCATGGAAAGATTGGAGGAGGCCGTCTGCATCGATTGACTCGTGGCTACCAGCCTCAATGGCCGCACCGTGGAAGCGAAACGCCTTGTCCCATTGGTGTTCGTGATGGAAACGTTTGATTAGGAAATGATGGAGATCAGTTGTCTTGATGCCATAAAAGCCGTCAGGCTCGTCGATATGCGCATATATTTCGAACAGCAGGTGCTCGATACCATCGGGAGACTCCTTGTTGAGCTGACCGTACTCAACCGCAAGCTCTAGGAACAGCAGTGCAGTGGTATATGATCCACAACCAACTGCACTCTTTGCCAAGAGGCGGAAATCGACATCCAGCCATTTGTCGTGTGCCAACCAATCGTTAGATTCAACAGGGCGGAAGTTGCGGAGGTGGAGAATGACGTCGACTATGACACGCAGGGAAGATCGACTAGGGTTCTCGGCAGCGAGTATAGCCGTGAAATAGACTGAAAGATGCTTCCTCATAGACACTGAAGATGCCCCTTGTGACACATCTTTTGATAGTAAGGTATGAACGAGGATGGGAAGGACTTCTTCGGCGAACTGGACGTTATTCGTGATGAGGGGTGTAAGTTGAGCATAAAACTTGTCTGAGGAGTTCAGGATATCGCTCAAAAGTGTTGAAAGAGAGCAAATCCACCCAGTGAAATCAGTTGGTAGATGCGAGATGGTGTCTAGTTCCGCGATACTGCGGGCGGGGCGATTCGAGAGTATTGCCGGAAACTGTCGAAAGAACTCGAGTGGGGTAAGCTCTGCTCCACTCCAATGGTGAAAAGCTAGAGTCTCCTCAGACGACGCAGATATGAGTGATTTCAGGGTAAGATAGACAAGATGAACCTCTGAGGGATTAATCCCATCGAGCATGGCTAGTAGAGTTTGTAGGACAGCTCGATGAGGCGAGGGCTCAGCTTGTGTCTCTCCTTCGCGGGGGGCTCTTGCATGCCTAGCGCGCAGTGTCTGGGGGTATGGGTGCTCGCTCCCAAATCCATAGATATTGCCAGTATTAGCGACGAGGAGGGAGGCGAATGCATCTATATCATCCCGTTGGAGGTAGGCTGGTGTGGGAATGTAGTCTTTGAGGCGCCAAAAATCGGTCATGGAAAACCGCAATTTGCTATATGCGTGCTGCTCAGCTGACTCAAGCAATTCTCGTACAAGCCGGAATTTGTTTGAAGCTATACGGTGGTCGCTTAGAGTGGCGGACAAGTCGTCGGCAGTAATACCTTCGACAATGGAAAGGAGGGCCGGTGAGGGCTGATGAGACCATGCCGGTAGAGCCTTCAGAACTTGCTCTTTGACCTTCTGATTCTTACAAAGTAAAAGCGCCTGTTCGTCGACCCACTGCGAGAGTCCTCGATTTCGATTCGCTGCACCAGCAGAACTTGAAGTAGATAGGTTGTCGTCCAATAGAGCGCAAACGCGGATCAGGATATCGGGAAAACGTTGATCAAGGTCGGTCTCGGTCTGGTAAATGGAGAAGCCCCATTCCAGATATGATTGGGCAGCTCGGGTGAGGTCTGCCTGCGCTAGCAATGAGCAGGACTTTTGGATAAAGGTATGGAGCAATGTGGGATCTTTGAACCTTTCGTGAAGGACAGCGACCAGAAGACTTATCCCATTCAGCAAGCGAAGTTGTTCGTTGACGAATGGCGTGGAATGTAGCTCTGCAAAAATCTGATGGAGGACATGGTACGAGATAGCTGTAACGTGTTCCGAGACCGCCTCTGAAGTACACCATTCCAAGGACCGCAAGATAGTGCTCGTGCCGAAGCGGGGTAGGTTTGGCGGATGAAATCTGAAGTCATTTAAGCGGCGATATTTGTTCAAAGACACAAAGGTTCGGGCGGCCTCCCGCAAACCATGGGTACGCAAGCCTTCAACGATGGCGCCGTCAGCAGAAAAGTCTTGGTCGCCAAGGGCACGAATAACAGATGCTGTGATCCTTGCTGCATTTTGACGTACGCATTGCATGAAACCTCCGAGGGGCTGAAGGTCGACACCTCTCGACCGAAAGAGATCCTCAAGGCTGGTCACGAATGTCGAGTTGCTCACGTGGGTTGTGTCAACAAGCGAGACAAGCTGCAACCCAATGAGGTCCCCAACACAGGCTTGGAGACCGTCTGTGGTTGTCCTCTGGGTAGCGGAACAGTGATTAGCAAACAACTGTTGGCCGTGTGTAACCGCTTCTTGATCCCCCCCGCCCTCCATTAGGTTCGCAGGCGTAAATAAGTGAAATGCTGCTTCCGCACATTCTCTTCTGTTCGCATAACCAAGTAAATTTGGTGGGAGTCGCAAGACGTCTACGAGATTTTGTCGAATCGATAGTGCAATTTGGGAAGCGTAGGCTTCAAAGAGTTCGTTAGGCTTGGACAGTCCGAGGCGCTCGGAAACCCCACGCAACACCGCTTGGATATGCCGGGAATACAGTGGACTATGGAACGCTGCCTCCAAAAGATGCCAGTAAGGACCCCGTCTTACATATGAGCTGGCAATCATGATGTTGCCAAGGCAAAGCGTCCGAGTGAGCATGCATTCATATCTGACAAGGTAAATCAGGTTGGCGTCAGTTAAAAAAGTGAAGATCGTACTGTGCAAGATCCCTTGGTAATGAATCGCGAACTACTTGATAGAACCCATCCAGGCTCTCAAATTCGCGTACGAGCTCGTCATGGCCAGCAGCAAATAAATTTGCACCAAGAACTGCGGCACGGAAACGGACGCGAATATCTTCGTCAATGTGTAACGCCAACAATGTGTTCAACGGGCGCTTGATTTCAAGCTCGTGATAGTCATCAGGCCAAAATGTCTGTGATGGATCTTTGGCGAGATATTCCCCCAAAAAGCGAGCGACCAGGTCACGGATCTTCCAGAAAGTCGCCTTCTTCTTGGTCTCTGCAGCCTCCATCATATTGGAGATCCATCCACAGAGAACCTGCACGTGTTCGCCGATGGCGGATGCAGCAGCTTCTCTGTCCATCCAGACATGCAAAGACGACTTCAGTAAATCGACGACCAGGAAGTGGAATTGATCATTAATTGCGTGAGTGTATCTCCGTAGGAGGTCTGCACATTTGACCAGCAAGCTATCCAAGATATCAAGATTGAGGGTAAGGAGTTTCCTACGCACGACGGTTAGGAGTGGGGGTCCAACCAGGAGGAGCTTTTCCCCAGGACATTCTACTACCAACTTGATGAGCTCCTTGTCGCGTGCACTTTGCCCTGTCGGACACTGCAAGACAGGAATGGAAGCAAGGAAGACAATACATGTCTCCGCTATGCTGCGTATCGCAAGAGCCGACAGTGATATATGATCTTCCTGCGGAGTGATGCTTTGAGTGGTTCTGATTGGACCAAATCCGTCGTTTTCTGCTGCGTTGGAATCTTGTTTACCAGTCGACTGATTAACGAGGACGCTTAGCAGATCTCTCAGTTTCTTCGCGACCGCTTCAAAGGTATTCTGAACCTGACACAATAGAATTCAATCAGCGTCATAAAACATGGATTAACGAAGTACGTACATCCATATTTTCCCAGAGAGAAAGTTGTAGACACCGACGCTGGGTATATAAGCCAACACGGGTCGAGATATGCTTCTGGAGGTCACGAAGAATATGCGCTTTGATCCCTGACTCCAGGCCAGGTTCAATCAAGGCTACCCATGCGTCATTCGTATCCTCGGAATCTGCATCGATGACTAGGGGATCCAAAGCCTTCAGAATCAAGAGTCTCTCCTCCGGCGTCCACTTGGCATCCGTGATGAAGGGTGCAAGGTGCGCGACCACTTTCCCAGCTGATTGAATAACCCGCCGGTTGCTGTGCGTTCCGTTCAAGAAAAGAAGAAACTCAAACATCAAGGCGATGATGGCTGCGTCGAAGGACTGTCGAACTTTCTCCGCAGTAGGGTGTATCTTATTATCTTTCACCGCTTCCCATTCCGTTACTAGGGATTCCATAATCTTGATCAAAAATGCAGAAACTCTTCTCTCTCGACCTCTGGGAGGCGTACGGTCTTGGTCTACTCTGGTTGGCTGTGACTGAGTCTCCTGTGAAGCACTTGTATCCGGGAACGAGCCCCCACCCCGACCGAGCACCGGAAGTCTTGCGAATAATACGTAATCTCGGATGATCCTCGTTTTGTGATGCTCCTCCATAACGTTTACGATGTCGCACTCCGGAAGTACCATGCGGCAAATTGTATCGCTGCGCCGTGAAAACCCGCATACGTTCTCCAAAAGGCCAAGAAAATCGCCGATAGTGTGTGGCGGCATCCGAGACCGGCCGCCGAAACCCTTCGCCGAAGTACCAATCCGCCAGTTGTCGAGAAGCCAGCTTAACACCTTCTCCTCGAACTGCATGCGATACAGCCTGACGTCTTGGCTTGCCACTTTCAAGCATTGAGCAAGGAATAAGCAAACAGCATCATAAGGAAAGCTCGGCCCCTGCAAATCCAGGTCTTTCACCACCGACTCGATTTCTGCAAGGACACGATGAGGCGTAAGAAGGTGTCTCGAATAACCCACGAGAGTGTGTGCGGCGTGGCAAGCCGCCCGGCACACTACCGGAACGTTTGCCCGACGCATGGCATGCGTCCATATTGGATCCCAGGTAGATGGTCCGCGCAAACAAGGGGTATGGGCGTCAGGGGAGACCGAAGATGGTTTCGTACCATCACAATAAGCTATGGCCGCTAAGCAAAGAAAAGCCCATGATTGAATAGGTACCTCATCCACCGAAACGAATTGCAGGATGGTAGCGATTACATCGTCTTGCAGGGCACTGTGGAGTCGATCCCAGTGTTGGTCAATAAAGAAAAGCAGGATCTGCAGGTGATAGACCTTGATGCTGGTCGTCGATGTTGCCCGTAAGGAACAAAGAAGGGTTGAAATAGGGTCCTCTCTCTTGGTTCGCTTCCCTTTGGAGGTACTCCCCCCGGGAGAACCCGTATGCACGGACTCGGAATGTTCAAACAGCTGTGTATCAAGCTCAGCCACGTTTCTCAACGAGAAGCAAATGCGTTACTTTCTCAGCACAATCAGCCTGCAGTTCCAGTAGCGCCCATGCCAGCGCCTGGCTTGTGTCAAAGTTCCAGCCGGCTCGGAAAGTCTGGGAAACAAATATCTCCCCCTGGTCGTCGGCATCGTTAGCGCTCACTTGCAACCTAAGTGAATCGATCGAGAGAGGCTCAATACCCCATCGACTATCAGCTTCGCCGACGAGGAGGGTCCAAAGTCTTTGAACACCCTCTGCCCAGCCATGGTTCGGCACATCACGGGCTGCGGTCAGAAAGGGAAAGAGGGTCTTGAGGATTCCCACTAAACTCTCCTTGATCCTCTTGTTTTTAGTACCCCATAAACCCACCAACGCGTCCCAGGCAAAGCAGGCAAGGTCATCGGTTTCCTTTTTGTAATTAAGGGCTACTTGGCAGAGGAATGGTTGCAATGCAAGAAGGTAATCGTGATGCAGAGAGGTGTCCAAGGGGTAACGCTCCAGAAAACGTTTCATACGCCAGAACAGTGCGGGTGCAACGGGGACAAGAATGGAATTCTTAGGAAAGCTCTCCGGATCACTGGGGTCTGGTCTCTCCACCTCAGTCAAGAATGGCGCAGTAGATTGCCGGAACAAGAGGGCCAAGAGAGATGCACATTCAATTTGCTCGAGAGATACAGGATGCCGCGACACACGACGACCAGTGCGTTTCTCGGCTGATGGTCCGGGAACAGGTGTGGAACTGTGGTCTCTCATCGGCCTCTTCCGCGACCGAGTGGTGGACGGAAGGCTACCGTCTTCGGATGGCGAGGAGTCACTTTGGTACATAGAGTCGTCAGCCAAGATAGAGCTTGTTATCTGGTCCTTCGTCTGTACAAGGTCGTCTCCTATTGGATCATCCAGGATGATATTGAAGCTGATCTCGACGAGTTTGAGCCAGACGTTGACATTGAGGTGATCCATGTGGGGAGTCCAGGCGAGTAAAACTCTGATTGTTTTGATGTAATCCAAGGCAACGGGGGTAAACAATTGACCACGATGAACAAGCATTTGGGTGAGATGATCAAGGAGGGGTGTTAGGGCTTTCTTGCTGAGACAGTGAACACTACGCTCAACGAGCCAACGCACGGCGGCGGCAGCTTCCGTAAGCCTGCGTTGGGCGGCCGTACAAGCTGTTCCCGACTTTCCGCTTTTCTTGACTGTGTCGACCTTTTCGATCTTGACTGCCGTGAACAAGGCTTGGAAGAGGACTAGCCAGCCGCGACCGTCTTCGATGCTGTACACTGCATCCTCACGGGCAAATGTGGAACGAAGAAGGGCAATTCCCTCTTGACGCTCCTTGACTTTCTCGCTTTTGAGACGGTCAATGACCGTTTTCAGGTTCGACATTAGCGTTTGACAAGGCGCGACTGTGGCGATTCAGGAGGACAATGTTTGTATTTGTTTGGCCCAAGCCTATATAAACCGATCGCGTGTTGTTTGTTGTTTACGGCTTGTTTCTGCCCGGACAGTCAAGTTTATGTCTCTATGCTGAACCGGTTCTGGTGAAACGCCAATATTGACTACCACTTCCTCGTCCGATTGGCTTGGAGATGGGCAGCAGAGGAATGCAGATTTTTATTTTGTAGAATCTGCCGTGGTTTTGTTCTGTCCTACATATTGTATGTTTGTGAATCGATTGAAAGTTGGCAGTGCACGTGATCGTGTTTGGACAACGCGTGAACAAAATGTCGCGTCGCTGTCGATCAAGTGCTACTCTCCGAGCGCCATTACCCTCACTTGTATGCTCTGATGATGTCTAGCTCCAAAACAGCGCTGTCTGGGCTACGCACTGTCAAGCGAGATTGGTCTACGAGTTCTAAGACCGACTCAGAGGACTCCCAGAAGTCTCTTGATGCGCGGGCACAACGCCTCAAGGATATTCAAGCTGGGCTGGATTGGCGAGAGCAGACCAGCCTTTGTTCCATACCCCTTCAAAACTATGCCAACGTCACCACGGCGGACATAGCTAGTGGCAGTAAACGTCCCGCTTCAGCGTCTGCCCACGAACCCACCGCAAAGAAACGAGCTTTGCCCCCCAGTTGGGAGAAAGATGTATACACTAGTTCATCCAACTTCAAGACAGCTTCCCGCAAATCTTCGAGTACTGGGCCGGCTAAATCTGGCGTTTCTGCAGCGACCCCAACTCAGCCAGTGCATGTATTTCTGAGTCAAGAACAGACACATATCCTCCGACTGGTTGACTGCGGAGACAGTTTATTCTACACAGGAAGCGCTGGTGAAACAACTTCATTCTTGTGCATATATGCTGTTAACATTCCATTATGTAGGTACCGGGAAGTCTGTCCTTTTGCGAGAGATCATCCAATCCCTCCGGAAAAAGAATGCGAGGAGTTCCGATGCAGTGGCAATCACTGCTTCCACAGGTGTGTACACATGTAATTACATCTAACCGACTGATGAGAACGCCGATTGCCCCATCGCAGGCATTGCGGCATGCAATATTGGAGGTGTAACCATTCACTCATTTGCAGGGATCGGCATTGGGGAAGGCACTGTCAATGATCTTGTTTCAAAGATCAGAAGGAATAAAAAGGCTGCCACACGGTGGGCTCGTACGAAGGCGCTTATCATTGATGAAGGTGAATTGCTAGAACTGAGACAGCTTCTTGATTTAACAGACCTTCAGTTTCCATGGTAGACGGTGAACTATTTGACAAGCTGGCAAAAATTGCAAGCTTACTTCGCAAGAACGACGATCCGTTTGGAGGAATCCAAGTATGTCCCATCCTTCTTCTTTGGCTTCGCCTTCATGAGAAGTGAATAGGTTGTCGTTACCGGTGATTTCTTCCAGCTTCCTCCCATTACCAAAGGGACAGCGCAAGTGAAGTTTGCTTTCGAGGCGGAGATGTGGGGCCGAACGATGAAACACACACTAAACCTCACAAAGGTTTTTCGGCAAAAAGATCAAGGCAAGCATTGGTCTAGGAGTAGTCCGTCATACAGGCTTAATTTGTGCAGAATTCGTCTCCATGCTCAATGAGATGCGATTCGGCCAGTTGACGCAAAAATCAATCATGAAGTTCAAGTCACTGTCTCGTGAGGTCGAATACGGAGATGGACTTGGACCAACAGAATTGTATGTGCAGTTCCCGTCGATTGTTATCCTTCATCATGTCCTGTAGGTTTCCCCGGAGAGATGATGTCGACAGATCAAATCAGGGTCGGATGTCTGTCCTCAACACGGAGGAGAAGGATTTCATTGCCAGCGATACTGGGGCCGTCACCGACCCTTCTCAGCGAGAAAAGATGCTGTCAAACTTTATGGCCCCCAAGAAGCTTACTCTACGTGTTGGTGCTCAGGTGATGCTCATCAAGAACGTAGACGAATCCCTCGTCAACGGCAGCATGGGCAAGGTGTTGCGTTTTGTGAATCCGGCATTGTATCAAACAGACTATGACACCACGGACGGAAGCGGACGGTCCAAACCGGAGAAAAAGAAGCCATCGACGAATGATATGTTGGTTCCTTTGGTTGAATTCTTGTTGCCGAACAAGATGAAACGAGAGGTTCTGGTTGCACCCGAAAACTGGAAGGTTGAGCTTCCTAGTGGCGAAGTACAGGTTTCGAGAACACAGGTGCGGCCTTGCCATTGTTATCGAGTCCGTTTACTGACCGACTATCAGCTTCCACTAATCCTTGCATGGGCTATGAGCATCCATAAGTCCCAAGGGCAGACGTTAGAACGGGTCAAGGTCGACTTAGGGAGGGTATTTGAAAAAGGTGGGTTCAGTACCAGCTACTACCGCCCCCACCAACCAGCCCCTAGGCCAAGCATATGTAGCCCTGTCTCGCGCAACGACCTTGGATGGGCTTCAAGTGCTCAACTTTGATCCAAAGAAGGTACTGGACAGCCGCGCTTGTGCCGACTCCGTCACTCACTTTCTCTTTCAGGTACAAGCGCATCCCAAGGTTGTCGAATGGAGTAGAACTTTGCGGACTGTGTCGGATTAGTGACGACGGTGTTGATCGACCTTGCTGTAAATGTCAGTGTACAGTATTAGCTGCTGCGTAGTCTACCGTAGTTTCCTCTCGATCATATTACAGTAATGAACCTGAGGTGGAGGTTGCTCTCCTGGCAGTGTATAACTCCATTCATTAGAACGACAATCGACTATCCAGACGATACCAGGCCAGCCGAATGAAGTAGACCACCTTTTTAATTTTTTTAATTTCCCATCGAGACTAGAACAAGCCGACAAGGAGTCTCACGTGAAAAAGACTATCAGGACGATGATCAAGCCCAGCAGCTTTCGAGCCACCCACCGTTCGATGTCGCATCTTCGCCCGCGAAACTGGAAGGCTCTCGCCCCTCCCATCCCAAATTTCGCAAACCAGTCCACTACCCTTCCCTCCCTCCTCGTCCCTCCCCTCCCTGCTACCCTCCGGAAACTCAAGGAGTCCTTACGCCCTCTCGCCCGTTCCACCCAGGAATTCGCCTCCGTATGCTACAAGATTGATGACTTTACCAATGGCGCTGGACCCACCCTCCAGCAGTTGCTCCTGCGGCGAAAGAGCGAAACTGATCACTGGTTAGAGGAATGGTGGGACGACTCGGCGTATCTTACCTACAGAG